>JAIFHC010000796.1:0-50000 GCA_021229015.1 Solen grandis | reverse complement strand
TAATGAATATATAATATGTGTCAGAGCAAAAGGTGTCAGATCAATAAATGACAGCAAAATACGTACAAGATACATTAATATCAGTACAATAATGAATATATAATATGTGTCAGAGCAAAAGGTGTCAGATCAATAAATATCAATACAATAAGCGTCTGAGAAACTATGTCAGAGCAATAAGTGTCAGTGCAAAAGGTGTCAGGCCAACAAATGCCAGTCTAACAAATGTCAGTGTCAGTGCACAGGTTGCCAGAGTAATGGGTGTCAAGCCAACAAATGTTAGTCCAATAAATGTGTTTGCAATTAGTGTCAAGGAAGTAAGTAACAGTTGAAAAAGGGTCAGTTCAATAATTGTCAGATCAATAAGTGACAGTGCAATAGACAGTGCAATGCGCCGTTATAAAAAAGTGTCAACACAATACGTGTTTGTCCAAAAAACGTTTCAGTGCTATAGTGTTTAGTTCAAACTCAAATAAGTGTCAGCTCAACAAATGTCATTCCGATATGTTTCAGTGCAATAGATGTCAGTTAAATAAATATCAACTCAATATGAGCATATCCATTCAGTGTCTGTTCAAAAGTTGTAGTCAGTGTTAATTCAGTAAGAGTCAGCGAAATATACAATGTACTTTAATTCTAAATAAACTTGAAAATATTCAGTAAAGACTTAAATATTTTTCTCTGATATGAAACTGATATGAAGAGGTAACATTATCAAATCATGAATATATATTTAGAAAGATATTCAAAAAGTGTAAAGGACATGAATTCATAAAACATAAAGTACTAATAAAACTCACTTGAAAGATCCCGCAACTTCGTGAACAACAAATGCAAGCGAGACATCGCCGACCAAAATGGTCAGTTTATTTCCGGCGGTTCCAAAGTTTCCGGTCACAGTAATGTTTGTCCCACCTTCAAGCGGACCACTCAGCGGTGACACCTGTCGAACATGTAATTATAGTAATGTTAACCGCAATTACACATCATTCCATAACAGAACCCCCCTCTTAATATTATTGTTTTAATAATAACGGGTGAAGTCAGTGAAAACAAGAAATATCTTTAAAAAAGATATTCGGCGTAGGATAAAAGAAAAACGAGATTTCCAGTCTTCTAGAACATTCCCAGGAAAAGCGCGCGAAAGACCGACGCACAACAAATTTAGTACGCTCTAGAAATAGTTCAGTATTTTTTTCTATGAAATATACTTATTTATAGATGGTAATACAAAAAATTATATCTGTAAATAGGCTTGTTTGATATTTGTTCATATCATTATTGCATATGACAATTATGATATAAAAGCGTTATTAGTTGTTTTGGTTTTGGCGAATTAATTTTCAATGAGAGCATCTCGGCAGGCTGGAAGAATTCAATATACATAGTAATTAAGGGGTTTCATGTCATAACACGGTGGATTCTTTTTTGTTGTTTTAAATCATTTTCACAAAGTAGCATTCTTCAATTGATGGAAAAGGATTGTATTTAACTTACTGAAATCACTTTCATGTTTACATCAAAAAGAAAAGTAATAACACCAAGCTAAATGATATATACAAGCTGCACCCCTTATTTACAGTAATTTTATAGTCCATAACGATGCGTTAACCAATAACAGGAGTCCTTTTATTCAGCTTAGAATTATTTACCGCTGTTAGCGTACATTTGATTGGTTTAAGATGCGAGTTGAAATCGAAATTATACAGCTACGCCGAAAAAAATCTGGTGCGTGTAATGCTTTGACCTAATGCAAAATACCTTAACCCTTTCCCTCATATAGACTCATTTTGACGATCTCAAAAGGTATCACATAAAGCCTGATCTGCAGAAAACAACAGTTAAACCTTACCAAATTTAATTACAAAATCCTCATTTCCAGACCACTGAGGAGCAGCGAACAGCATAAAACCTGATCTGGTTTTATGCTGTTCGCATAGGTCTTTTCATGGTGTCCTCTATGAGGGAAAGGGTTAAATAAACTTCGTAATTAGTAGCTTTTTCACGGCACATTTGCCCTTTGAATGCTAAGCAATACTGGTTTCAATGCTTAACTTACAGGAAGGTTCCACATGACAAACATGAAAATGAAAAGGATACGAATGGAAAAATGTTCATAAAGCACTTGTACAATTTTTTCTGGCAACATACCGAGTGTATCTCGGGCGGGCAGAAGTCGTTATAGACAAGGTGGGACGTGAGCGGGGTGGACAGGTAATTAGTGTGGACACAGTGGCCAATCCACACGCAGGGAAGGCTGCCAGCCAGGCAGTTGCTACAGGACTCCATCAAGGAACAATCTTCCGTCATCAGCATGGACACCTGAGGTCAAGTAGAAGCTCCAATGCTCAATTTCAAACATTGCCTGGTATATTCAACAGTCATTTTAGTGCAAAGTATATGCGTTTTAGACTAAAATTGTGCTGACTTGTTCTTTTTTTTCGATCGTTTTGTTTATATTTGTATCATAAATGGATCATTAATGCGAAAGCTCAAATATTGAAAAATATATTTGATAGAATTTTAAGTATTGCATTGTTAAGAATGCTGGCCAAAAAACTTTAATAGTTTTTCAGGAAGTTTCACGGGACGAAAGTTGTTACGTCTGAGACATCCCAATATACAGTAGAATGATGATGAAAAAAATGTAAAAGATAAAAAAAATCACCTAAATCTCAAATACACAATTACATCGTATATTCAATTAATTAATTAAGCCACAGATCGCCCACGTTATATTATTAAGATTCTTAATATCAGTTCTTAGTGAAAAATGACAATATTTTACTATCAGCTATAGACACTCACATTCATTTGCGTCGTATCAAACACAGACGACAGGGATTTGTGTCAGTTTAATTATATAAGGTTTTTACAATGAATGCCACTGTAATACATTTAAGTAAAGTAATTATATAAGTGTAAGTTAAAATCGTGTGCGCGTTCTACTATAAGTTTATGTATATATTAATTCAAGAATTTACATTTATTTATTTGCGAACATTTTTGCATTTATTTACTTCGGCACTAATTTATTGATATACCTGGTTAGAGTGTGTAAAAAACAATTTTTCGCCAATGTCATTTATAGCCATGTCTGGATCTATTGGTTGATTGTCTGTAACTGTAACAGTGTAGATAATGTGGGTTGTCGTCAACTTGGAATCAAACATCATCTGCAACACGTCAAAGTACATGTACGAAAGAAGCTTCATCACAATCGAATCAGTAAAAGTATTAGCATTCCAAAAATGCTAAAAATCGCCGTTAGCCATGTGAACGGAAAGTTAAAGGAGAGGTTCATAGCGGGGAAATGATATCAAAGCTGATATTTTTCTGATTCTCCATTCATGTGAATAAGGAAGCTAAATTTATAACTGCTGTGCATTCACTTATTAGGTCACTTATTATAGCATGGATATAAACGACATCAGTTTGATATTCCCTTTAGTGCACCTAGCTGTAGCATTGTCTCGAAAAGAATTTATTCATAGTTTTCTTGAAGAAATTACTTAAATCTATGAAGCTACTACTTGTAGCTTCTACTGCGCAAAACTGAGATGTGGAAAAAGGAATCCAAGGAACAAAGGGGCGTACTCCAATCGAATCTGCCCAATTATGTGCCTACCATTTTAGCACCGTCCAGTAACATGTGCTTCCGGTAGGCTATAAACCAGTCTTTATTTCTAAGCGTTCAAAGCAGTTTCCCCAGAGCTTGCTCCTGATTTTCTGATGCGACCGACTGAGAAGCAACCTGTTTGTATATCACGTCAGCGGTGCGGGAGTAAAAAGTTGCTTTCTTGTTCGATTGTATAATATTGCCGCCCTGGGCCGGCGATAATAAGGCTTCCAGATCACTCAGATACCCTCTACGGAACCTCGCCCAATACATTCCAAGCTGGACCGAGATTTGCCGAGTAAATACGATGACATTTTAAACTTTACTTCTGTACAGAAAGCAATAGTTGAATTGGCACTGTTCTTGCCTAAACAGAAAATTACCCACATTGCCGAACGGGGGACCAAATATCCTTTTACATACAATCCAGCTCGATATGCATTTTGTTAACCACAAAAATATTAGGCCTGCATCACTGGCACTAGAACCGCAGAATTACGATTTTTTTTTTGGGTCCATAAATAATGTATAATGAACTTGGTAAGGAACGTAATCTGACATATGTTGATTACGGAAGTCGTAACATTGTACAAATGTGCTCTCATTATATTCTATGCGCGATTCGGTCAGTCTGATATTCAATTAACACATTGTGTAACGAATCATTGTCAAAAGGTAACCTTAAGAAGTAATAAAGCGAAATGTATCAATTTATACATATTTTTAAATCTGTTCCACTCTCAACTTCCGGTTTGTTTTTTCGGCAATTACCTTTGGATGGCGTAATATACCTACGCAAGCAATTTCCCATAATCAGATGGTGTGAGTTTCACATCGTCCAATCATATCGCTCGATTAAAAATCGACCGAACAAAAACGGAATTTGATAGTGGAGCAGACTTATAAAAATTAACAAACTGTTGATATTTCGCGTTAATTCTTCTTTAAGGTTGCCATTTGACAATGATTCGTTATACTTTATGTTAAGTGAATATCGGACTGATCGAATCTTGCTTAGAATATGATGGCAGCACACATATATACAATGTTAAAACCTTCTTAATCAAATAATGTCAGTTCCTTACCATGTTTGAATATACAGTGAAGGAGAACGAAACTTTCTTTTTTAAATCGTACATACCGGTATCTTCAAATGTGAGTGGTAATTCTGCAGTTCTAATGCCAGTGGCCTACATATTGTCAGCTCTCACCTATGCGAACCAGTCAGCCGGCCCTCATTTTCGAAAATAATAGGTCATTATGTATTTCTAACCATCATACAGTTCATTATGTTTCTAACACTTTTTAATAGATACGGGTACTAAACAGCCTCCATGAGCGATGTGGTAAAGATCTGCTGGTTATGTTTCATACAAACTACACAATTTACCTTTGTAATTGAGCCGTCAGCATGTCCGATGTAGCCTATGGGCGTGTCATCAACCGCTGTCATTGCTAGTGACGTCATCAAACCCGTCGAGTTGATGCGTACAGGCTTTGCTTCGATCACCGTTTTTGTTTCAATTCGCCTGTTTCTGTTTGTATACCCGCACTCGAATTTTGTACGATTCTGTAAGATCAAGAATATGACCGTAACACAAGCAACCCCAACGAAAGCAATCAAAGCGCAAAGTGCGCTGAGAGACTGTCAGAAGGATTTACATGGCGAAAAAGCTTTAATTCTAATTCCAGCGTTAACTTGATAGAGGCAAAGGTCATTTATCGACAAAAACTCTATATGTCTTCCTGCAACGCTAGTTACTAGCAAAAAGTCATCTGAACTCGCTCTTTGTTTCATGATAACGCAGCCGGTAGTCTCTCAGTGCGTGTCTTGAGCGCTTTGATTTGTTGCACAATGATCCGGATTGAGGTTCCATTCATAAATTACATACATAAGGAGGGCACGACCTTACGATCTACATGTAATTGAATCGATACGCTGCTGAGCGCGTCGGCTACTGTACGGTGAAAATGGCTGTGGTTATTATGCAAATCAGCAATGCTTTTGGTTAACCGCCGCGTAAGAATGGCATTATCCTTAACATTACCCAACGGATGTAAGTATGTCTCACTGCGTTGTAACTCACAGCTCTAAGCAGTAACAGGTATCGTTGAACATAAAAAGGCACGACAAAATGACAGATAATGCTACCGTTGCATAGATGAAACAACACACATGTATATTGTCATTGCCCCATTCATACCGAACTGCGGCCCCAT
This sequence comes from Solen grandis, assembly GCA_021229015.1. Classification (NCBI taxonomy): domain Eukaryota; kingdom Metazoa; phylum Mollusca; class Bivalvia; order Adapedonta; family Solenidae; genus Solen; species Solen grandis. The sequence continues at coordinate 44,161 of JAIFHC010000796.1, read as the reverse complement.
TGCGACTTGCGTGAATGTGATTTTTTTAAAGCCTAAAAGTCGCATCCGTTCGCCACATTGATTGCGTTTACACCAAACTTAAATACTTCGGGTGAATAGCACCTTATATTGCAACCTCTTTTACAACCGCTTCAAGTGATCTTAAGATGGACGTCAGTGCTAGAGTTGGTACTGGCCACACTACTGATAAACCTGTTCTCTCAATGCGTGTGTGTGTGTGTGACAAAGAGAGAAACGATGCGCTGCTTTATTGAATTATGCTGCAACCAACTTCTAAATATCATCCTTCGTTAACACCAAGCTACAGCATAATGTTTTCTGGAGACATCAAAGTTCCAAGCGTCAATTGACATTATTCTGCCCAGACGCACAGCACTGCCTTGGCTCATCTACCAACCCAGCCCATCTCAGGAGAACATCAGGACGATAATAGTAGAACATTGGACCAGACAGAGTGCAAGAGTTTGCATGAGTGTTAGAACAATTATGCTGGTGAGGGGTGGCAACACCACAGGCTGCAGTTCAATGGCTAACTGGTCAGCTAATGAATTACTTATTAGGGACAGGAAGCCTCTCATGGAATGTGTTGTTTGAAATCGTTCTAGCTTGATAACTCATGTTCAAGATAAAGAGTTAATCAAAATTAAAATGGTAAGTATTGTACGATCAATGTGACTTGCTGTTTAAAATATATGCAAGGAGGTGTAAGAGATATGTTATTAGTGCATAATGACTCTTCCTGCTAATCTATAGTGCCTGGTTGGTAAGAAATATAAAAATCAAAAGGTAACCCTGAAAAAAGCAACCATGTTTCCAATAATGAGTATTTAAACACTTTAGAGATCTTTTTTTATAATAACAATTATATTTTCAAAATACAATGTATAATCAACAATTATATTTTCAAAATACAATGTATAATCTAAACTGACTATAATTTATATATTCAAGAGCAAGAGATTGATCTTAGGCAATTTTAACATTGAAATGAGGTGTAAGTGGTGGTTATGATAAACTATACCTGAACTATGTATTGATTGTATTGATATATAGTCACCTATTCATATAGTCTCCAATTCTGTGTAAGTTGTTTTAATATATTTTCTAACGCCATCCATACCCACAAGGCTAGACTTACGTATGGTATAATTGTTCCCGTTTCTAAGAAGTGTAACTTAAGAGACTAGTATAGTTCCTAATACATTTTTTTTCACGTGTATTACGTTCTGGGACTATATTGTATAATATAAGGAACCGCATAAACAATATTATACACAAGAAGTATGATATATAAGACAGCTGAAGGTAAAGTTGCAATGAGTTTTACTAGCTGTCACTAAAGTTTTGACATTTTTTTTTAGCTCACCTGAGCACTTTGTGACAACCTTTTGTCCGTCGTTCGTCGTCAACAATTGCTTGTGAACACTCTAGAGGCCACAGTTTTGGCCCAATCTTCATGAAATTTAGTCAGGATGTTTATCTATATGATATTTCGGATGAGTTTGAAAATGGGGTCAAAAACTAGGTCATCAGGTCAACTCTTAGAAAGACCTTGTGAACACTCTGGTCAGAATGTTTGTCTACATGATATCTTGGATGAGTTGGAAATTGGATCAGGTTGGGTCAAAAAACTAGGTCACCAGGTCAAATATTACAAAAACCTTGTGAAAACTCTAGGGGCCACAGATTTAGCCCAATCTTCATGAAACTTGGTCAGGATGTCTGATTAGTTTAAAATAGGGTCATGTTGGATCAAAAACTAGGTCACTAGGTCAAATCTTAGAAAAAAACCTATGAACATACTAAAGGCCACAGTTTTTGCCAAATATTCATTAAAATTGGTCAGGATGTTTGTCTACATGAAATCTTGGATGAGTTCAAAAATGGGTCACATGGAGTCCCAGCCTTCATTAAACTTGATAAGAATGATGACTGCATGGAATTCCAGATGAGTGCAAATAGGCAGGATCAAAATCTAGGTCACTTAGTCAAAGGTCAAAACACTTTAGATGCCACATTTTTTGCAGTCATGCTTAACACAGCAATCTTACTCAGGTGAGCAACACAGGGCCATCTTGTTTATTTTGTCCAGCTTGGCACCGAAAAACAAAAAGGACTTAAAGTAAAAAACAACAACAACATCAACAAATAACAACAACAATGAAACAAAACAACAACAACATTTTTTGCAGTCTTTGTTATTAATATTGACACCAAGCAAGTTATGTACCCTAAAATGCATTCAAACAATTTTACGTTCATTTCTGATATCGTAGCTGGTAAGGTGATATGTATACATATATGAATATATATATATGGATCTGATAATGAGCCACTTTCAACTGATAATTTATCTAGATGATTTGCTTAATCGGAGAAACACAATTTCCTAGTATGATCTTGTAGATAAGCTAGTTTGAAGAATGCAAAATCCTTGATTTCTGCGAATTTAACACAATGAATTTGAGTATAAACAGTGAAATTCTACATGTTTTATAGTGATGACAGGGGTTTATCAATGTTTTGCCCTCAGCTGCTACACGTGGTCAGTTAATGATGTGCATGGTTCTATAAATAGCTTATCTGCAAGTTATCTAATATTAAAGATTTAGTAGGTGTACAATGATAAATGGTTTAAAGAATTATTTATCTATAGTTTTAGATAAATATTCCTTTCTAATTCTTATTTGATTGTTTGTCAATATATTATATGCTTAATGTTTTGGATAAAACTGAAACATAGTCGGTTGCATTTGGAAATGTATGTGCAGGGAAAAGCAGTATGCTTTTTTACGCTTTTTTTTTGAGGAGGGGATCCTTTCCATTCCTTCCCCCGTGTCTTTGTTGGTTTCATTACATGAGATACAAAATGATAACCCGTGATTACATGTATAGGTCTCTTCCTACAGTTTATAAGACTATATCAAATAAAGAAATAATAAACAATTCAATCGCTTAAATTCCAATTTGAATGGTTGTCACAATAAAGTACCCGATTTCTTTTATCACCTCTTTCTCTTCCATCTTACTTCTTTGCCATTTTTTATCCATATTTATTCCTTCTTACTAATTTATATTTAAATCTCAAACGAAACAATATAATGACTTTATATCCTATTATGTCAAGTCCTTTTTAATGTATGTATAGTTTAATAGTTGAACATACTTTTTCTATTTGTGAAACAAACTTGAGTCATGTAATTCTCGCCAGTTGCATTTCAAATTTACATTTGTTGCAGAAAAGGTTTATAAGCATATTGCTTTCACTTCAATCCATTTATTTCACATAATTATGGCACTATTCATATTGTTTGTACCCTTTTTCGTTTGTTTGAATGTGAATAATAAAATATGTTTAAATTAAAACTTAAACAAATCAATCAATAAATCAATTAAAGAAATCAAATATACAAGAATAGATTTTACACTGTATATAATAACTAGTACTTCAAACATTTGTCTAAAATAATTGATTTTAAAAGTTATTTTAGTACGAATGCGGAGAGATTGTCTAAGGCCGCCGGAAGAGCACTTTGTAAAATCATTTCGAAAATTCATAACTGCAAAGACTTTGGAATACAGACTTTTGAGAAGTTGTATACGTCATATGTTATTCAATACTAGATTATGGAAGCGGAATATGGGATACAGGAGATATCAGGCGATGGACAACGTGCAACACAGGGTAATAAGTTACACCGCTTCGCATCGCTCCTACTCGATATAACGGTTGACGTTAGATGGTTATCCACCCAATACAAACGATGGGTTAACAAGCTAAGATTCTGGAACAGACGTGGTCGTTTTTCTTTCCAATGACAGGTTAATAAAAATGTTTTTTTAATTTGATTACACTATTTGTAGAAATAATTGGTGTAGTGAAATCGAAGATGTAATGATTAAATTGCAGTTATTCCATCACAATACTTAAATAAAACACGTGTTAATCTTTTTACTGTGTAAAAGAGGACTATATATGTATATACCAGGATGAACACGGTCTATACCGATGTGGGATATTACCGCTACGTATTTATACGAAAAGGTATGTTGGGAAACCGACGGAGGAAAGACTTTGCAATTTCTGTGCAACATCATGTATCGAGAATGAATAACATTTTCTAATTGATTGTGTCTTTTATAGTGAACTCAGACAAAGTTCGTTTTATGAGCTCCGATAATATTGCAACTTTAAGTAAAGGAGAAAAATGTCATTATATAATTAATAACTTTTCGAGAAAAGTTGCCAAGTATCTTGTGAGCGTTTTTCTGAATCGTAGAATTCATTTTTATAATAGACGTTGACCCATTACAATGTTAGATATATTAGCATTGATTGACTTTATTTTATCTTTTTTTTATTATAACCATTCCGTATTACTTTCATACATACATATGTATATATCTATATTAATGTTGTGTCACGTGATTACCTATCTTCATATTTATAACTTCTTTAAAGTGATATTTGGTGACTTGTATGCCCATTATTAGAAGGGTGGTTATGTCTATAATATTTACTGTATGTACTCATTATATGTATTAGCACATGTCACGATAATGGACAAACTACTTACTTACTTAAAGCCAAAGAATGCTTTTCATATGGAAGCCAGACATATAAAGTAATACTTCATTACTGCATTGAGCCAAGAAGAAATATAATCGTTTCAGTTACGTTCATTCTATCATTTATTTATTTATTTAACTTTTATTAATGAAATTGCAATAAGAAAAGGGTTTCCAATAGGTTTTGAACACGCGTCCTAACATTGAAACGCATGCAGAGAACATTAAAGACATAACTTTTACAAACTGAGCTATTAAGGTATTTATAACAGTGATATGAGTGTGTCCTCATAAAGTTAAACATATATAATGCAGGGCAGATAATGGCACAGTTATATCCGATTTAATTGCAAAGAGTAAGTCCGGCTTTTTCAGCAGCTTTTCGAGTTCTTAAAGATGACACATTAAGAATTTCCTGATTCTTTGTATATTGATGGTCTTTTATCGGGTGAACTAAAATATGAAACAAAATTTCACCTTTGAACACTGTGACTATTTTATTTCTACAAAATAATTACAATTTTTAGTTAATTGTATGTCATTATATTGTTAAACATCAAATTTAATGAAAGAAAAATGATTAAGCTTTACGTATTATTCATCTATCATTAAATACCCTTTTATATGGCTAAAACAAACCTTTATTTTGAAAAGAGTACAAACCACCAGTATTTGGTTTAATTTTTTTTAATATTTATGTTTTTTCTTATTTCTTTAATGAATACTACTTAGGTACGTATCTATAAGAAAAAAAGTTTAAAAATAACGAGTCACCAGGCTTATTCTTTGAAAAATACATCTTAAATTTGAGGGTTGGGAATTTACTAAGGAGAAATTAAACTCAGAAGTAGGTAAATATTAATATCTATATAAATATCTACAGGCCGGTATAGACCTACAACCGAAATCCCGTGGACATTTCACAACGTGAGGGATAATGAGCATCCGGTCCTGTAAATCGTTTAAAATATTTTTCTTAAGTGCGTAGCGACAATCGGCGTGATAAATACGCACAGTACAGTAGAAAAATATCCTAATACCGGTTCAGATTTGTGGTCGGTACACTGGCGCTAGAAGCGCCGAATTACCCTGGAATCTGACATCACTTGATTACGAAGCATCATACTCTATGCACGGTTCCGCCAGTCTGATATTCAGTTAACACATGGTATAACGAATCATTGTCAAAAGGCAACATAAACAAAGTAATAACGCGAATGTCACCAGCTTGTTCATCTTTATAAGTATGCTCCACTATCAACTTCCGTTTTTTTCAGGTTGATTTTGAACTGAGCGATATGATTGGACGATATGAAATTGACATCGTCAGATATTGGGACATTTCTTGCGTAGATGACTATTACGTCATCCAGTTAGAATCGCCGAAAAAACTAACCGGAAGTTTATGGAGGAGCAGATTAAAAAATATATACATATTGTTACACTTCGTCAAGGTTGCCTTTTGACAATTATTAGTTACACCATGTGTTAAGTGAATTTCAGATTGGTCGAAGCGTGCATAGATCTGTACAATGTTACAACTTTCGTAATCAAGTGATGTCAGATTCCGGTTCTTACCATATTCATTATACAGTATAGAGGAACTAAAAATGTAATTCGATGGCTCTACTGCAAGTGGGTCGGTAGCTGTACTGAAGTATTTGCAGTTGAAATCTATAGAGCAAAACTTTTTCTAATCTTGACTTTGGCAGCAATCAACACATAACTTTTGAAAGAATCTGTATAGTAGATCCATTTGACGGTATTTGGTTTTTATATGGGACCAATACTTGAAGAAAAAAAAATCAGCATTGTTTAAGGTCTAAACCGGGTAATTATGAACTGGGGTACTCCCCTTTTAAAACGAAATTTTATATTTGTTAATTTTGTAAACTTATGTCAACTGCATGATTGTTATTTCGTGTTTTATCCACTTTCAAACTCATAAAATAAACGTTAGCTGCGGTTTTCTTTTATTCCATGTTTCCTGAAATTCCCTAACTTTTTTTTGATGAATCTTTTTTTTACCAACCTGAAAAAAATGAGATTATTTTATTACGATCTTTCTTTTAAGACAAATCATTTGACCAGTCACAATCCACGAATCATATCCTCACGTGTTATCACATGTGTATGCACCTTATTATTTATATAAGTATGAAAGTGATTGTACTTATTGAACTCAGGAGAGCTATCAAGAGCTAACAGGACCCCTTGAATCTTTGTCCAGTTACAAGAAGACTTATGGCAATTCTTAACATGCCTTTATATAACATCACACTGATTGATGTTCTTGATAATGGCAATACCAGTGCCTCCAGTGCTTTGATTTATTATTTAATATGTTATCTCAAGCTTAAATAATTAAAACATTTCAGTTGAGTCTTCTTTTAAGCACGGTTATTTAAAATGAACAAAACACTAAGCATGACTAGGTGATAATGTAGAAAACAAAATTTGATACATTTTTTTTTCGCGTAACAAAAAGAGGCACATTCTTTTTTAGTAACATAGGAACGAAAAGTTTTCCGATGCAGATGGACGGAATTGCAAGGAACCCTTTTAAGATACTTCATTAAGTTTTCTCACGCAGTTGATTCAAACAAAAGTAAAACGCAGCTCAAAACAGTGTTCACACAATCTGAAAACCCCTATATTATACGAATTTTGATTCAAATACCAAACCATGGACACCATGTTTAAAGTATTTTTATAACATATAAATATGTTTATTTTTTATTTATAAAGAGTGTTGCATAAAAGAATGAATTGAAACACAAATACAATATCAATCGAAAAAAAATCAAGATATATTTTTGCGTTTAATTTTTTAAATCCATTTTTTAAAGAATTATTACCAGTTATTATTCTACTCAAAAAGAAAATGTATTCTGTACTGCTGTTCCGAAATACACCAAACACCGGACATATCATTTTCGGCTATTGCTTATATAGAAATATGCTGACCAAACTCAGTGCACAACTATATTTTTAGGTGTTACACTGAAAAAAATGTTCCAAATTATCAGCAGTATGAAATATTCCAGTAAATCGGGGGTATAAATAATGCAAGTTAACACGAATTGTCTTCCATGATGTCATAATTTACTCACCTCCACAACATTGCATGAAGAGCCACTTTCTTCTATCCATTTCGGCCACTGCCCAATCTTTTGCTTGAAACAGTCCTTTCTTGCATTCTTGAAGTGGGTTTCGATGTTTAATATATTGAACACGCACAGGGCAGAGCCTGGGTGAAGTCTGCTGGAAAACGTTGTGATCAGGTACGTATTATCCGAATGGTTAAACACAGTCGCTGCTTCTGCAACAACATACTCCCCACAATGAATTTTGCTCTCGATATAAGACCGAAAATAGCTATCTGCAGCACACATTTGACTCATGTATGCTTCAGACATGTGGTCCTCGATGGTGTTGCGCACGATGTAACAATGGCCATTATAATATTGGCCATGAAGGAAACGAAAGTCAGTTCCGGGCCTGGTAGTTATGTAGTAATTCTCAGGATGAGTATACTTTTCGTAATGCAAGACGTATTCGGACGTATTTTCTTTTTTGAAAAACGTCCTCTTGGAAAATGTAAAAGTTGTGTTGGTCATGTTCATTCCGATGTCATTTATTGCGGAGAAGAGGTAACAACCAGGCGCCTGGACAGCAAGTGCTGACGTCTTGCTACCCATTGACGCCTCCATATAGTTGTTTTCTGATGGAATGATCGGCCAGTTGTGGGAAATATTGCGAACGTCAAAGACGTTACACATGCCATAACCGACGGTACTGCATGATAGCAACAATCTCTGTGTCGGTTGTATATCAGTATGCTCATAAAACATCAAAAAAGACACATCATTTTTCATGTCCAATTCAGCATTCGGTTCTGACGTAGTCGGATGAGACGCCTGCAATTTCCGAGTGTCTAAAGATACTTCAAGATTCTCCTCTGAAACACTTTCGTCGGCAAACTGATAAATGGCATTACGTCCACCGACAAAAACGTTCCCTGCCGGATCTAGTACAATTTTTGAAATTCTCCCATGACGAGAACTAAAGGTTTCTAAATGTTGACACAAAGCAAACGTTGTCAAAAGGAAGTATCTCAACACCATACGCACACAGTTTGACGCCATTGCAGACTGTATCAGCTACAATATTGTGAATCTGAAAAACATACACTTATTGATTAACAGCGGACGGGAGATAAGAGATGCAAACTTTTTTTCCCTGTGTTCAGGTTAGGGTTAGGGTTAGGGGCATATCGCGGTTTGAAGTCATGTGTTTTATTTAATAACGCATAATAATCTGAAATGATTTAAAATAAAAGTATTATTAATACAAGTTTAAAAAAGCACCGAAAGATCAGGATTTTATATATACTAGTGTCATAATTTTGCATTTTATAGTAAATTAAATATACCAGGATACAATTTTCAAGCCATGCCAATAAACTCAATGCTATAATTCTGATTAAACATGCGTAAACAAGCTTGTAACAATACTAAAATAATTTTCTTAATAATCGGCTTACAATGGAATATTTGTATTAAAATTATCAGACGACACACGCACAATAATAGAATGATATTCATATATATAACAACTAGTATTTTAAACACATATCTAAAAATAAAGCACAAGAATGCTGTATTTAATAGATCCCATATATGGAATGCAATAGCTGTCTTAACATGAGACGATGTATTATATTATGTTAGTTTATAATGACGGTTCGTTCAAGTCGTAGTGATTGTTGTTGAAAAAATATGTTATGATCTTTCATACAATGATCAGTTTTATGATATTCACATGATATTACATGTTGACCATTGTTAATGTCATGATAGTTATTTGTAATTATGTGATGTTCGTTTAGTCTTCTTTGATGATCGCAGACTGTATAATGCACACATTCCATTACATGCTGTTCATGATTAGTATACGATGATAATCTGTCATTATTTTATGCTAACATAGAATTACATGATGATCGGTGTTTTCACAAGATGATCTTTTGTCATTTTATGCATCGTCGAATAACCACGGCCGATCGATAGATCATCTATGGGCCGTGGAATATTACGGCTGAATTTGGTTGTTTTAGGGTGTGTCAAATTACGCCATTTCACTGGTCGCATCACATTTTTAAAATCATTCATAAAGGCCGTTAATACAGCTGCCGGACGCAGTCATTTTTTTTTTTTAAATTTTAATTGTTTACATGACTCTCAAGCCTCCGCCTCGAAGAGTTTTGCATGTATAAGTCGCGTTTTCATTGGTCGATAATTTAATCAAAAACTATTATAATATTACGACGGTTTGCTCGCCTATTTCCCCACGTCATGTAACGAAACGGAATAAGTCAGCCGGGGGTATTCGACGATGCATTTTATGATGATCAGTTATACTTATTTCATAGCCAGCTAACATTATAATTTATGATACCATTTTAATATAACATGATACTATTAATTGGTTTATGATGTTTTAGTGTTATATGATGATATTTTAGTGTTATATGATGATATTTAAGTGTTATATATGATGCTATATAGTATTGCATGATTAGTACTATGATGCTCATTTGCTATGACAGGATGATTTTTTGTCCTTTTATCATGCCGAAATAGAGTACAAGATGCTAGTCTTTTCTAACATTGTGTTAATTTTATGTAATAATATGGCCATTTGTTATTTTATTATGCCCCTTAATAATGATGTATTTAGTTTAAACATATTTTACTATTCACATTCATACAAACATAAAGGGTACAAACAATATGAATAGTGCCATAATTTGTGAAATAACTGGATTGAAGTGAAAGCAATATGCTTATAAAACTTCTCTCCAACAAAATTAATGTAAATTTCAAATGCAACTGGCGAAAATTAAATGACTCATATTACGTTTGTTTAACAAATAAAAACGTTTGTTCAACTATTAAACTATACATACATTAAAAAGAAAATGACATACTATGATATAAAATCATGATATTGTTATGTTTGAACAATTAAATATAAATAAGAATGAATATATCTGGATAAAAAAAAATCTGTTAAAGAAATAAGATGGAAGAAAAACAGGTGATGAAAAATCGGTTATCGGGATGTGATGGTGGAAATTATGGCGTGTTCACAAATAGCTATTATATCCTGCTGAAACTAAATTTACACTGTGTTTTCACATACGCTGGTGCGATTATGCGCAAACGTCATTATATGATTGCCTGTGGTTCCTGTCGAGGTAATAGTCGGGACCGGGAACTGGGTACCACGCGGTATCAAGAGGCGGCAAAAACCAAATTTTTTGTCACTGCCTGATAATGATATTTCATTTTTATCTCAGGATTTTTGTTGTTGTTTTTTTTGTTTCTTTCTTTATTTTGTGACCGATTAGCAGTGATAAGACATAAGACGCCATGTAATAACCGATGTGATCCTGGTTTGTCTCTTGATAATGTTTGTTTTGGTTTTAAAGTCCCACCAACAATCAATCGTTCATTTGGGGACATTAGTCTACATAAGATAGGTAAGGTGCTGCACCATATAAGACATGTGGCATGATACATGTGGCATACCCAGTCACATTATCCTGACAACGGATCATCTAGTCCTGGTTTGTTTGTTTATTTTGTTAGGTTTAACGTCCCATCGACAGTATTTCAGTCACTTGGAGACTATTACTACTTGAGACAGATATAGTGCTGCCACACTGCAGTATCACGCTGTAGACATGTGGCATGATACCACACCCGGTCACATTATCCTGATACCGGGCCAACCAGTCCTGCAATTAGCCTTATATTCTGAGCGCCAGATAGTCTTAGAATTACCCTTTAAGTTATATGCTTAGGAGTAATACCCGTACCACCTTTGTTGTGTCGCCTGCTGTAAGCAGAGGTGACACATAGCGATGACTTTTCCGTCGTCTGTCCATCATCCGTCCGTCTGTCCATCCATCCGTCAGTCCGTCTGTCCGTTACACTTTTTCCGTCACGCTTCATCTGGTGACACACGTGTTCCAGAGAACACTCTTGTTAATAATACACACTTCTTAAAACACATAAATTATATACGTCAGTACTTAGTGTTTTTGTCAGTTCATAGCGGGTTTTAATTACGCATCGTGTATATTGAAATGCACACAACGTTTCATAAGTATGTATCGTTCTTTAAACGGGCATTAAAAAGGTGGAAAGAACACATTGTACTCAAATAGCAAAGACACATTCTATAAATGTTAAAGGGCAGTATGTAACGCCGAAATACATGGACAAAACATTCTGGCAGTCAAGAATCATATAATAAGGATGGACATCATAAAACGATTTTTGAACATCATGTTACAATATTTGAACATCATGTAACAATATTTGAACATCATGTAACGATATTTGAACATCATGTATCAATATTTGAACTTCATATAACAATATTTGAACATCATGTAACGATATTTAAACATCATGTATCAATATTTGAACATCATGTGACAATATTTGAACATCATGTAACAATATTTGAACATCATGTAACGATATTTAAACATCATGTATCAATATTTGAACTTCATATAACGATATTTGAACATCATATAACGATATGTGAGCATCATACAACGTGATATGTACATAATGTTACAATATTTGAACACCATGTAACGACACAGTAGCATAATACGAGCGTATAACGACTTTCTGAGAGCAAAAAGAGACAAAAGCACATTGCATATTGACAAGTGGTCATTATGTAATGGAAAATAACACCACATTGTATATTTTTTGCATCATAACATGTCAAACACACATCCTTAAACGTGTTTGTCCATGTGAAGGCAGATATGGCCTTCCATACTAAAAGTACAACTGCGTTGAGCCAAGGAAAATATCATTATTTTTATTCATTTATTTATGTAGTGTTATTTTATTGTTTTTATCTATTTATTCCAACATCAGTTATTAACACATTCTAATTTAGCCTTCCATAATGCAAACATATTTAAAGAAGGAATTTAACATCACAGAGTGATAGAGACTTAAACTATTTCTCTGTGTAGTAAAAGGAGAAATTTCATTACTAACGATGCAGTTGTGTGTGCTATTAATACCGATAAGAGATTCCAAAATGATTTGAAAGACTGTACGTGTTTATATGCGCTCCATAAGACCCATTAGGTAAAAGGAAGTATAAATTAAACATCGTAGACATATTCTTTTACACCATCGCTGTGTATAGGAAGTTTGTGTACAAAAGAAAAAATAAGCACTCTTCCATTAAATTCACCCTGTTCAATATTTCGGCAAAATTTGTAGAAAGGCAAACTTTTGTCGAAATATTGAAAAAGAGGGCATATAATGGTTTACTGTATTATTTCCCTCTGGAAAACCAACACATTTTTTTAGCATCATTCCGTTTCGAAATCTGAATTCAACTTTCGAAGCTTACTACTAGTTTTTAACAACACTCAACTTTCTTAGACCTATAATGGTAGATAATGGAATAAATGATCATTGAAAATACTGATTAACACTAATCGGAGTACTCTGTATAAAAGTGCAAAGAGTTAAGTTTTGAGTACATACCTTTTGTGTTCATCTGCCATCCTTCACACTCACGAAGTATGGTCTCGACTGTTGATCCTCTATCTTTATAGGTCTAAAGTGAATGACAATACTTATGCATTTATCTTCCGTTGTTAATTGTTATTCAGCGATGAGAAAGCGATATCTAGCGTGACCCAAAAACCACGCTGTGTTATTTTGAATACTGGCCATATTCATTCTTAATGCTCGTTTTTCGTTTCTATTAAGTTAATTTCTTTTATTATAGGCCGCATGAAGTAAACATTGAGATGCTATACTGTAGATGGCATCATACGTCATCAAAGTCATACAAAGTAATACTGTAGAATCATTAATTTTCGTAGGGAACTTATTTTCGATGATTTCGTGGATGACTTTACCCACGAATATTTATCTACACGAAAACTGTTTATTTCATAGACCTCATGTTTTTTAGAACATGGTTCCACGAATATATGTACCAACGAAATTGATTTAATCACAGATTCCACGAAAATGTCAACAAAAATAAATGATTTTACAGTACGTGATTCTGAATCAGTACACCAGCGCTGCGAGAACAGTTGAAAACATTGCAGGAATGTTTGCACAACTTCACAAAACTTTTAATATGATTGTTGTTGTATTGGGGTTTTCCGTCGCTGCGATAGTATTTCAATCATATAGCGACGTCCAGCTAATTACAGGTGGAGGAAGACCCCGAGTACACAGAGGTACCCGGGTAGAACCACCGACCTACCGCAAGCCAGCTGGAAGGCTTCCTCACATGAAAAATCCGAAGTCCCTACCAGGATTCGAACCCACAGCGGTGAGGGGCTGAGAGATTTGTAGTCCACGACTGTAACCGCTCGGCCACGGCGGCCCCTTTTAATATGATTTAATCATTTATTAAAGCTGTTTTTTAAACATTTTGCTTATCGACTCCGTCTAACTTTGGGACAGTGTTTATACAGATCGAGACGAGTTTCACAAGCACGGACTTTGTACCGTTGTACGGTGAAATATTCACAAATACACTGCGTTTTGTTTTCCGCACATCTGTATAATCTTTGGACCTGCCTTTGGATCAATTACATATAATGAATGTATTAATACATGATTTATTTTGTCTTTTAAATCTTATTTCTAATCAAGATTATCCAAAGTGAATATTTGAATATGTCTCGAGGAGAAAATAAAGTTAGAACCAAATTTTAAATCATTAATTCAAACGGTTGCATTGGACACCCACGTGTTGACGGGGAAATTATATCTTGATTGTTGTTGACTAAAAGATTCGATTGTTCTGATTTTTAAAAGCCCGATTGCTTTTGTTTTGTGACTGAAAAAAGTAGAGAACAATTGATCAGAAGAGAAAAAATCCATTGTTTTGGTGAACCGCAGTATACGACGTAAAACAGAATATTTTTTCCCTTTTCAGCTGGAAACAAAACCCTCTGATACATGTATATCAAACAAAGGAATTACACTTATATGTTGTTTTTTTCTTTCAATGAGAAATGACTCTGATACCAGAATTACTTGTTTTATTTTTATTCATGTAGTGAACAGAGACTTAAAAACCCCTAGTCTATCCGTTCGTCTGTCTTTTTTGTCAATGACATGTCAAGTAGTAGCAGTACTCATCCTATTTTACAAAGCCTTAACAAGGCGGACGATACAAGGAAAATAAAAAGCTAAACCACTTACATGTTTTCAAGTAGAAAACGAGACGTTATTTTACGTTTGAAATTAGGGCAGACTTTCCTACAGTATCGCGTTAAGCGCAACCCTAGTGCGTCTGTTGACCCACAGCTGTGTTTAAACGGAATATTATTATGACGAATAAATTTAAACTACAACTACCCACCCCATCTTTCTGATTATTGTCTTATTGACTTATTTATAGTTATGCATAACTGTGTTCTTTGTAAGTTTAAGGATTGCACTATTTTCATAATTAATAATACATTGTTCTGGATTCCTGTTTCGGAATGCATGCTGCCAGTAGGATCGACAACGCTAAACAACCGCGAGTGGACACGGTTGATGTTACCCAGCTGTTCATGACGAGGGAATTGGAAGCCCGACGTCTTGATGACAGTCAAAGAATAACCGAGTGCAACTGCAGAACAAGAAATCCACAGACAGAGTCGTCGCACCTGTTTGGTGAAGCCGCAGAGAATAATGTTTGATTGGACGGGACTTTTTCAGTAAAAAGGAAAGTAACTCATTTAATCCTACCAGTTAACACAGTAGCACCTGTCATAAACATATTACCACACACTTCCTCAAATTTGGCACGTAAGTTGGTCAGCATGAGTACTTTTTTATGAGCTATTAGAGTACCTTCACATGTCAACAGGTTTCAAAATGGCACCCAGTGACGAGGTCGATTTAGAAGAAAATGAATTTATTAAAAAAAAAAAAAAACGATATTGGTTTTGGTCAAAATGAGAATTTGTAGTACTGTTGTATTTCATCATGATTTTTTATAAAGCCCTGCGGGCGGAAATTCATAAAAGAGTTGTATATCTGTGTGTTTTACATTGTTCCCTATATGGAGCTTTTACAGTGAAATACAGAAAAAGGCAATAATTGAACCTTATTTGAAATTAAATAAAGAGAGAAACAGAAACTTAGAATATGAAGCCAAATCTATCAAACAAGGTATTAATTAAAGTCAAAAAGGGGCCATAAGTGTGGCAAGTCAAAGAATTACGGATTTTGCTGAGAGTTTGACCTGGCTTTGATTTAATTGATATGAACATGAGTGAAAAACATAATCTTAATGCATTGGGCCTTTGATGAGTTAATGATAGAACAAGGTATTTTTGGCGAATTCTTTAGTTAAAAAGGGGCCATAACTGTGTCAGAAATGAAGTGAGAGGTGCTATTTGAATGTGTTTATTCTACAAGCCATATTATACATTCCTATCAAATATAATCAGCATATATATATATATATTGGTTGCTGAGAAATGGAGTTCACAAAAAATATCGACCCTAGGGTCAACGTCGATAGGGGACCATAACTATGCCCAAAATGAATGCAGCAGTACCGTTGTTGAGTATGACTAATTTACTAGCCGATCTCCACACAGTGTTGCCATACCACGTGGTATATGACGTCATTTTAAGCTAACGCGAAAAGCAAATTCTGCATCGATTCAGAGTGAAAAACTGTTGTATTTTATTTCTTTATTTTAATGGCATATAGCGCATGCGAAGAGGAAAATCGTGCCCTATACATAGGTCCCAGATGTACAATTCCTAACATTCTGAGAAACCTTCCGGGTTCATGAAATTTTGTCTGCTAACATTTAAAGTACATCGTTCAGAATGTTTTCCCGAAAGATAGGAAATAGTGTACATCTGACAAAAGAATCATTAGGGATTTTATGTAGATTATAACTTCTCGCTTCGCATGCGCTATATCTCATTATCGAGGCAAATTTCGCGGTTTGTGATAGCTTGAAATGACGTTATTTACCACGTGGTATGGCCACAATGCTACATGACTACCAAATATCAACAGCATAACTGTAGTGGAAGCTGAGGGAATAAAAAAAAAGTCAAGGTCAGGATCGACGGACGGACGCACGGACGAAAACAAAATTTGAAGGTTTATTTTAAAACCAACAGTGAATCATGCCATGGTTGGCAGTGTATTCAAACCCCGAACTTCTCGGTGGTTGAGGATATTCCATTGCAGAGGTAACTATTTTGCGGGCCGTAAGGGTATGTCGTAGTGGTAAATTATTCAGACAAATAGTTTGCTCTACAACTATGTGTTATTCTTCTGTCTCTAAGTTTAATGTCTTATACATCATTTAGTGATGATATGGAAATTATGACAAATAAGAAGTGTTTTTTTTTTCATGTCTACAACACTGTTTTCTTGAATTCGTGTGACAGTCGTATCTCGGTATATATATTCTTTTCACGATTTGAATACCTGGTAAGTGTCATGACTGATTAAGTTATTAAATATCAAAGACTGACATCTCTTATGGCTTCTTAAATTTTACCATTGGTCATCTGGCGGCAATTTATTTACATGGTTATTCAAGTTAAGTTATCAAAAGTGATACTTTGATATATTTTGTATTACAGTCAAAAAGAGAAAACGATACAAATTGCACTGATGCAAAATCCTCAGTCACTATTACAGCGTCGGGTAACGTTGAGCGGGGCAACTTACTCATGAAGAGAATGTGGCATCTGAAAAGTCTGTCTGACATATCCTAAAAATTATATTTTTCGATTTTTTTTTCTTTTGCATGATGCACACCAAAGGATCAACTTATCAAACAAGACCAAAAATGCTCCTGTGGAATTTTACGGATTGTTTCTCGGACAACTCCTTTATTTTGTCTACTTTTCCTGACCTCGTGCATGGACGTCCTGGTAATGGGTGGTCGACAATATCGTCCTTGAAGACGTTGAACCTCTCATATCTGCTGGTTTTCTTCATCGAACTTTTTGGGGCCGCCGTGGCCGAGCGGTTACAGTCGTGGACTACAAATCTCTCAGCCCCTCACCGCTGTGGGTTCGAATCCCGGTAGGGACTTCGGATTTTTCATGTGAGAAAGCCTTCCGCTGGCTTGCGGTAGGTCGGTGGTTCTACTCGGGTACCTCTGTGTACTCGGGGTCTTCCTCCACCTGTAATTAGCTGGACGTCGCTATATGATTGAAATATTATCGCAGCGACGGTAAACTCCAATACAACAATACAATATCGAACTTTTGCCGTAAGTGTCATTTATCAAGGAGAGCGTCTCTGATTTCGTTTCACACACACACACACACACACACACACATCTTTAAGGAATAACGCTGTTCTAGTGTCATATTTATGGTTTTCTCATACGTCCGTTGCTTATGGAAATGACGTCAGATTTCAGCCAATGACATTATGTAGACTTTGAGAAAAAGAGAAAAGGACACGAAAGCTGCTTTGTTTTTTGTTCATGTTTTTGCTACAGACGCAGAGAATACGTGTTTGTGTTAATACTAGGCGGTTCTATGAAAAGAAAGGCATCAATCATATTCTTATTCACATAAGCACATTCAAAAATACATCAATAAATATCTCATCTTGAAGTTAAATCTTTGACACTTTGAAGAACACGAGCAGATTCGATCGCAAAGTTCCCATGTGCTGTTGTTGTTTTTACCGGACAGGCACTCAGAAATGGAATTATGCTTACTTTTGGTTTGTCCCTCAGGGCGACCGGCAGTTTAAATTGCAAAATACAACGATTGAACAATTTACACGTACTATAGCGATAAAGCAGCTTGATTAATAGATTGAAATAGGGAAAAATGTAAAGCTTTACCTTTTTCGAAGATGGTTAGCGTCCTGCGCTGCTCACATATAGTGCTATTTAGAGATTTAGGTCTCGTCGCACTATTTAAGCATTTAACACCTAGGTCAACTTTAAATAACAAGACTTTTCTGCGAGTAAAAAAAATAATGACTTTGTTATAAAATATTTTTTTTAGTTCTGATTTCACTGTATATTTTACACTGTCCACTACATTATTAATTGCAAGCTGGCCAATAAATCTGTTGATTTGAATATTGGTTCCACTATGGAGTATTCCACTTCTGTGACAATGCTGGAAACAATAGGTCACGTGCTCCTCCACAGTAGACATATTAAACCACATTCAATCCCCAACCCAATCCCTAACCGTAACAAAAACATATTTCTTTATAAATGTCACATAGTCGCAGTTGTGTTGTTGTCAGGGAATTAAACAGTATACAGAATTTGTTTTGACCTTTATATGAACTACAAGGATACTGTTTTATTATAATGTTTGTTTGTTTGTTGGGTTTACCTTCCCTCCGACAGTATTTGTCATTCGGAGACAATGTCTACTTGAGACCACACCAAGTCACATTATACTGACACCGAGTCAACCAGTCCTGTAACTATCCTGTATATATGTTGAACGCCAAGCAGGATGTTACCAGTATCATTTGGTAGAATGTCATGGCCGAAGATCGAACCTACATCCTCCCGATCCCGAAGCGGACGCTCTAACCAGTCGGACACCGGGGACGGCCATCATGATTGTAATTAGCAATTGCATGAGAATCACTGGCTCTAGGTAGTCATAACCGGATGTCATAAATATATATAAATACATTCTCAATAAAAGTCTTCGTTTAAAATATGTATGAATCGATTTAAGTGAGCAAGTAAGTAAGGCACTTTCAAATGAGTGCTAATGACAAAATTATACCCAATACGTTTTCAGTAAATATTAAATAAAGTACATATCATGTACATGTAATTTATTTTGAGAGGATATGGAAGTGATTTTTAACACTCATATCATGACATATCTACTCAAATAAAACAAATTACTAATTACCTTTTAATCTTATGATAATTGATGCAAATGGGACTATTTTGTTTGTGCAGGATACTAAGGGAGGCTACGAGTACATTTTCAATATGCATGTACATCCCAATTATCTCCCTTATAACTAAGAAACTAACATGAATTTGTTTTCCTTGATGGGAAAAGTATTTCATCAGTTGTTGTTGTTGTTGCATTGGAGTTTTCCGTCGCTGCGATAGTATTTCAATCATATAGCGACGTCCAGCTAATCACAGGTGGAGGAAGACCCTGAGTACACAGAGGTACCCGGGTAGAACCACCGACCTACCGCAACCCAGCTGGAAGGCTTAGTTCATCAGTTAGTATAAAACAATACGAATCTATTCATTAACCTTACCGTTGAAAATGAAGTTAAAAGTACGGGAAGTAACTGTTCAAAACATTCAAACTATTATGTGACATAAGAGTCCGCAAACACGTTTTGGTCCAATTTTGGGGTTCAAAAGAAACATTGGATTGACAGTTTTAGAAATAAATTGTATAGGATATTTAGAATGATTAATGACAAAACAGTTGTAAGGATTTGAACTTTATTGGATTTCTGTCAGAAAAGGTAATTTCTATGATGAAACTTTATGCTGATAAATAAAAAAAACTGATATAGAAGGCAACATCAAACGCTAAAAACTACATTATGGGCATGTAACGAATATTGTAATAATTCTTACAAAATGTCATCTGTTTTCGATATGAAATAGCATATAAGATAAAGTCTGTAATGAGGATCACCTGTATGAAGCAGTTAACTTGCCGGATGGGGAGATTTAGGCGAAAAAAATGTTTGTTTCCACTAACATCTCTGAAAAAATCAAACTCAACAAAATTCAAACTACATGTAGAAATAAAGTGAAAGCTAGGCAAGAAGGAATACAATGAATACAATTAAAAGATGTATAAATGGAATGTAATGATATGTCAGAAGATGTACCCCCTTTTTCTTTCAATTATAAATAATCATTTTTCAATGACATTGGAACGTTGTCATTTTTATTGCTAATAAAAATAATTTTGCAAGGAAGACTGTGTAGAATCTACAATACTGTATGAGTAAACAGAGGAGACCCTGATCAGACAGTTCATGGAAGAATCTAAATCTGCTCTGTTTGCTTATGTGCAAAACGAGTCTACATGAAGTTAGGGATCAAGGAACCAATCAAATAAATAGGGTTTTTCCATTATTAAGCAGCACAGCAGCAATACAAAGTTTATATCAAATTGCGATCTTAACTTATCATTCGGCCAAGACCTGCACAACATTGTGTAGACTTATATATGACCAGATATTCTACTATCCAAAACTAGACATCAACAAGATCAGATCTTAACTTAGTATGAGACAATGATTGTAAAATACATCTTCTTTTTTCCACACAGACTGACGTAGTGGTCACTCGTCTACCAACCGATCTATATTTTACCTAAGGAAAGGGCATAAAAACATAATATATGACGATTATCATTGTAATAACTGATGATAGTGTGTTTTTTTTTCTTCGTTGTACACCCCCCTACACAAGCAAGGGTGCATTCTTCCCCACTGGTTTATCATCTAGACGGCGTGGCATGAAGTTCCGATCCTACACCCAGGAGGAAACCAGCTCTTCACCACCTACACAAGCAAGGGTGCTTTCTTCCCCACTGGTTTATCATCTAGACGGCGTGGCATGAAGTTCCGATCCTACACCCAGGAGGAAACCAGCCCTCTGACGATTAAGGTCAGACATGATAGCGCCAGCAGGGTGGGATACTGGTGTCCGGGAGTAGAGTTTATATTCTTTCTATCCTCGTCACTGTAAACTTGAGCGTTCTGCGGGTCTCGCGCCATCTCGGCAAACTTGTCTATCAGGTAGTGGTAGATATCGCCAACACCGCTGTCACAGTCTCGAAACACGGGCTCGTAACAGTATCCTATCTGTACCCCTGCACTATAAACAAAGATGTAAAGCAAATGTTAAAATACGACAGTGAACAAACCCTAACCCTATATTTATATATGTTACTCGTGCAACGTCTAATGAGTAAGCAATAGAACTAAGACACACACAAATGAAAATGTCCTTATCACAAATTTACCTCTCTATATATAATTTCCTTCATAGGCACGAAACACTGGCACCAGCTATATACTATCTGGAGGGATTTACATGCAAAATGTGCTTTGAAAGTTTTGTCAGAAAGAACGTAATAAGTTTTTACTAATTACAACAAATGGAAAACACACACACACACACGTGATATTTTTAAGGCTTTTTAACAACGCATTTACAATACAGGACAGAATGCAAATTAAATAGACTGAAATAGTCCATGATCATTTTTTAAATAAACACATACATAAATCAGCATTACAGAACATGGCGGACGTATTTTTCATAATTCAGAATATAAATATGTAAATATATATACGAGTAGACATGTACGTATACATTTAAAAGAAAATATAGTATTAAAAATAATTCATAACCCAATGTTTTCACTTTGTATTTTTTCCTTAATTTCATTTTCATACAGTGCATAATTTTATGAATTTATATCATAGTTCTGATTATAGTCTAACAATGAAGATAGCAACTTTTCTTAATACTGTAATATTTTTGCATTTAAATAGTTCGATAGTTTTATACATAATTGATCTTATTCGATAGAATCTGGGAATATACATTTGCCTTATTATAGGATAAAGTGCTTACTCAATAAACTTGTCTGCTTTGAATTCTGCAAAATCCGTCATATTAGTATTGAAGATATTGGAGTATTTCTCAAGACATTTTGACGATTTGACGGCATCAGTCATTGATTTTATCAAACACTGCACGTGCGGCTTCACATCTGAAACATGAAATAGAAATACCGTGTTTTTATTTTGTTTCTCCATTCATCTGCTTTGATGATCCCGTAATCGGTATTTAAGAAACGTGATATAGCGCTAAATTATTACAGATTTTTTATTTACGTTTGTCCTTTTTTTAAAAAAAACAAACAGATGAATATAATTCAATAATATATACATGTATCTTATTTTAAACGTATTTTATTTCAAATAAAACACGAAAGCATAAGCATGTAGTAAGAATCTCATTTCCGTAATTTAGAGAAACTATATCTGTTAGTTAAGTGCTTTACTGAGCTTGTATACCGGAAGGCAAGAAGGCGCAGAAAGTAGCCACCATAAAATGAAAAACAGGTTCTCATGTATCCATTTGGTATAAAAAGAGATTGTAAATAAATAATTTTAGCGGAAGATCTGCAAATTTTCATCTTGGATTAATCGTATAGTCATGGACCACGTAACAACTTAAAACCAAGGCCTCACCTGGCACTTTGCTGCATACATAGGTCGCCATGTTCCGGTAGTTGTTCAGGTTTACGTATTTCTTAATCATCACATCGATTGGCTTCTGGGATGACTTGAGTTTCTCTTCCACACAATTTAACATCGGATGTAAATATGTGCTGAAATGATACAATTGGCATTGTATAATATGTATCTCTGTGACAAGATAACAAGTAAAGTTTGTATAATGTGTTTACTTCTCTCGACAGCAAGTTGATATATTGTGCCTTCTACAGAGCCAAGCAGCAGACAAGACTGAAGTATATACACAATGGTATCTGTCATTACATAAAAAAACAAGGAGAGAAGCAGAAAAATGAAGCAAAGAATTTATCATGGTGACGCGTGCAGATTTATGTACCGCAGAGTTTTTTTACAATTAAATAATCTAACAATCGAATGGAATTAAATGCAAAGAATAGTTAATCACTGTAGTAATGATTTATTTACAAGGATTCTTTTGTGTAGCGATGAGTATTGTCTAATTAAAAAGAGTCCCCAACCTACATTGCCTTACTTTGTAAAACTTACTCCTTTTAAAATAAAAATATATACAATGATTTCTCCAATGGTAGATAGTTTGGGATTGAAAACATAAAATCGAGGCATGGACCATGTATTAGTTTGTCGACGATTTTTTTGTTTGTAATTTTAAGACAAATATGACAGTGATTTTATGTATTTTGATGATGTTTTTAACAGTATGGTTATTATTGTATAATAATTTTAACCTAACAAGAAATAAAACCAAATTGAAAAATAAATGCATTTTATCCCTTACGTTCGAGAGCATGGCCCAGTTAATTAGCAAGAAAGCAAATGCCTTATTAGTGAATTAGAAGTTCATACCTGTTTTATAAAATGAAGATTAGGCTGCGAATAATATCAACACTTTTTCTGAGTAAAACATGTATTTCTCTTCCGGTGATTCATTTGTAATCTGTTAATTAAAATTCTTTTTTTCAGTGGTCAAGAGTAAAAATATGTTTTGTATCCATGTATTTCAGAATCTTTGATCAAACCATATACCATACCATTTTTACCTGCATAATGTCTCCATCTCGTATATAATAATCTCATCGAAGTTTTGTTTCCCCATGTCGCTCCATCTTGTATTGATTGAACTCGAGTAATTTGCCACACATGGATATAATGATGTCTGTCAAAGAGAAAAAAATATTAACCGTGACTTTATTGTGGGAGATTTTTACTCTTGGTCTACATGTGGCAGATTAAGTGTTGACTCACTCATTGATCACGCCATAGACGTGGGATATCACGTCTAGCCACATTATTCTGACACCGTGATGATCAGACGTTGGTCTACCCATAAATGCTGAGCACTAAGCAATGGCACTTAACTCCGCTCTTGTGTTTTTATAAACACGTATCTGAAGAAGTAATGTGAAATAAGATCAAATCAAAGTACAAACTTATATTGTTGTTGTCGATTTATATTTAGTCTTCGGTGACGCATACACGTCTCGCTAAGAAAATAAAAACTAAAGAACTATAGGTGCACGGTAAACGGCAAATGGAGATTTTAAGCCGAACGTTATGTTATAAAGTAATAGCAAGCATATTAAAACCTATCTTAAAGTGTACTTAACTAAATTAATGTTTGTAATAAATACATTGCATAGTTCTTTCATCATTTTTGCTTATTTTATAAGGTAAATATTTTTTTTCTTCTACAAGAAGTATTGCTTTTTATGATTTTTCTTTTTACTTTTATACCATATAAGAATTCTAAAAGAAAAAAAAACATCCCTGTTTGAAT
The DNA here is from genome assembly GCA_021229015.1 of Solen grandis. Classification (NCBI taxonomy): domain Eukaryota; kingdom Metazoa; phylum Mollusca; class Bivalvia; order Adapedonta; family Solenidae; genus Solen; species Solen grandis. Next base: position 19,479 of record JAIFHC010000796.1, on the reverse strand, counting down.
AAGTATGTTTAAACGTTTCAAATTCCATTATTGCACTGACGTATATATTTGGGGTAAAACTGATGAATACCTTAAGTCTTTCATTTTTACCTTTCTTGTGTATTTTATTTTCAAAATCTGTTGTTACAAATGATATTATCTACATTCCGTATGTTTCCAATTAGATTCTCCTTTATTTTTAAATATTAAATTGATGTTACATAATTAAAACATTAGCTGAAACATTTAAAAAAAAAAATGAAATTGTCACACATCCGGTATAAGATAATGATTCATTTCTCTTGTTTGTTTGTCAATCCGACTTTTTGTCGATCAGTCAGTATCATCAAAATATTATACCTGCTCTGTCTCGGGAAAAAATTTGCTTTTGCACGAATCACTGAACAATGATTTGTAGAATGCCAACATGATGTTGCTGTAGTCCGCACCACAAAAAGACAGCTGATTCTGAACACGGCATGACATCCGGTTCACAATGTCACTAGGAATAAAAAAGGCAAGTTTGATCACTTTTAAAGCTAAAATGATAATACAAATATTTTTATTGGATAAAATACTGCTTCACGCAACATTCATTGAATTGCTACATATTACTTAAAAAGCCCGGCACAGTTGATAGTGCGTCCGCGATTGTTAATCTTTAGACTTATAACAAGTCTTTTCACACAAACTTTCGCTCAAGACTGCAATAGTTAATGATCATATCTCTACATCAAGAATGTGTACTTATCACGGATTTTTTTGTTCATGATAATTTTCCTTTAAACTGAGATTGTGTACTGTTCAAGCAACATCCTGAAAAAATAAACAACCTTTCTTGCGTTAAGGTGTGCTACGTGTAAACTTGTTTCTTATTGTGTGCTTTTCTCAACAATATAAATATATATAAAGTAAAATTTGAAGCTAAACTAGGACAGTTACTGGCCTCCAAACTACGGAAATAATCAAACTGATTATAAACTAAGACAAAAAATGCTTGTAACACAGGTCTTTCAGAAACGTGTCTGTCAGTTCTTCTGTTTTGTTACCAAATAGCTTTCGCGTGTTTTCGATGTAGCGGTCGTAGATTAGAGATAGACATCTGCAATACCATAAATAGATATACAATGCAACAAAACATTTAATCTTAACTCTTGTTATAATTGATAGTCAAATATCTATTTATTATGGAAAACAATACATATACATGTATATGTATTAACCCTTTCCCTCATATAGACTCATTTTGACGCACTCATCAGGTACCACATAAAGCCTGATCTGCAGAAAACCACAGTTAAACCTTACCAAATTTAATTATAAAGTCCTCATTTCCAGACCACTGAGGAGCAGCGAACAACATAAAACCTGATCAGCCTGCGAGTTACTCGCAGGCTGATCTGGTTTTATGTTGTTCGCATAGGTCTTTTCATGGTTTCCTCTATGTGGGAAAGGGTTAAGCGTGTTATATTCTGTTGAATGCTACTTGTTCTGATTATTATGATTATTATTATTTGTTATCAGAACATATTTATATCGTTCTGTAAACGGAAGAAAGAGTCACACACACACACACACACACACACACACACACGTCATGAAAGAGTTATGATATTGGATAAGGACATCACGGATATTCATGGACATGATTCATGATACTGATTACATACAGTGCACGATCAGAGGCATACCTGCATAAAGTATCAACGTCCATACTCATTGCGTAGCTGATTGCCATGACGTCATGCACGCCGCCATAACAGGCCTGGCTATTCAAACTTGCGAGGGTGCATTCGAACTGTGAGTTGATCGCTGCAATCAATGTACATTAAATGAAGCTGCTACTCTTATCAATTGACATTTAAATGAAGCTGCTACTCTTATCAATGTACATTTAAATGAAGCTGCTTCTCTTATCAATGTACATTTAAATGAAGCTGCTACTCTTATCAATGTACATTTTAATGAAGCTGCTACTCTTATGTAATGGTCTACACCATCAGCATAATATTTCATGGTTCGAAAGCCTAACTATCGATACCTGCACCGATTTCTTACAGCAAATACCAACTTTGAAAACAACTTATGAACTTTAACATTAGAAACAAATGATAAAATATTATATGTAAGAGTAATATTATAACAAAACGAAACTAACATTTAAAACATAGCTCGTTGCTACAGATAAAACCGTACAGGGCTAACTTACGGTCAGTGTAAGTGGTGACACAGTTAAAGCAAACTACGGGATGCACTTACATTCAATGTTATTGCAGAAAATTGAAAAACGCTTCCCCTATGTTCGGGTTAAGTAAGCTTCCCAGCTTCATGGTTGCCTCATCTGTTGACTGCTTTAATCCTTGCTGGACACATTCGAAATATTCATTGACCGAGCTTAAATATAATAATGCTTTACAATGAGATAGTTATGATATGTCGTTTGCTGCCCATTTGCGCCAGAACCGCAGAATTGCCACACACATTCGAGTCTTGATTTTTATCAAAGGTATGTAAGATCTTAAAAGAAAAGTTTGCTCTTCTTCACTGTAAACTGAAACATGGTAAGGAACGGAATCTGACATGACTAGATTACAGAGGTAGTAACTTTGTATAAATGTATGCTAGCATCATATTCTTTGCACGATTCGATCAGTCTGTTATTCAATGAACACACGGTATTTGGAATCATTGTCAAATAGCAACCTTAACGAAGTAATAACGCTAGTTTGTTAACCGTTATACGACTGCTCCACTATCAACTTATCAACTTCCGTTTATGTTCGGTCGATCTTGAATCCAACGATATGATTAGACAATGTAAAATTGACATCATCAGATTGTGGGAAATTGCTTGCAGAGATGTATTACGTCATCCTGTGGGAATTGCCGAAAAAACAACAACCGGAAATTGAGACTGAAGCAGATTTAAAAATATGTACAAATTATGACATTTCGTGTTATTACTTCGTTAAGGTTGTCTTTTGACAATAATCCTTATACCATGTGTTAAATGAATGTCGAATCGTGCATAGAATATATTAATATAAATGGAAGCATATATTTATACAATGTTACGACCTCTTTAATCAAGTGATGTCTGATTCCGTTGCTTACCATGTTCATAATACAGTACAGAGGGACAAATATCGTAATTCTGCGGTTCTAGAGCCAGTGGTAAAAGCATGGCATTGGACTACTTTTATGACGAACTTTAAAAGCATAATCAGATTTACAATTATGTCTGCTTAATATTAAACTGCCCTTGTTCAAGGAGTTGACCGTCTTCGAATATCAGATTTTGAATATAAATCTTCCTGTATATGTCCTTTCGATTTTCTGTTAAAATATACCATGATTGAATTCCGCCAATAATACTAAGCGCCAAGTAATACCTAACTACCTAGGGGCATATTTCATCATACTTGTATCTCTAATAAAAAAAATATTTCATTTCCATACACAATTAATAATGTTAGTTATTTAGGTAATGATTTGCCTTAGTCATGTACATGAATATTTCATAAAACAGCAATGATTGAAAGCGTTTCTATCTGATTCAGAACTTTAGTATTACTTAGCGCTAAGCATTTAAGCATTTTTAGAGCCGATACATTTATGTAATAAAAATATATGTATGAATCCAAATTATTGGTTATAGAATATAAGCCCAGAATTACATGATGATGATTATAATGTGATGGATAGCTGTCTTAAAATGGAAAATACCTGCAAAATGCCTCCATTGTAATCTTCTGTTCTACTTTGGCAGCGGCAATGTCGTCAATGAATTTACGCGAGAATTCAGATGGTGGGAAAAGCATGTCCAGTGACTGGTTGTGATACACTCGATCTTTACACTCGTACAGAACGCTAGTCATGGAAGGTTGGGCCGGCGGCGTCCTGTGTAAGTGAATATTCTGATTACTTTAAGTAATACAGAGAAAAGAAAATTGTTAACAAGTAACTCGGTTTGATAATGTATATCTTCTCCCGTGTGATATAATAAATCTGATATCTATATAAATTTTTGCATATTCTCGCAGTGAAACGGTGTTATAAATAATGATATTGTAACTGGATACTAATATGACTTCATTTTTTTATGAAGTTATATCTTCTATGCTTCAATCATTCACATACTATTAGGAAAGATAAAGGTCTTGCCATATCTATATTGTCATTTTAAAACTTTTCAGTTGCTCAATGCCTACGCCTATAATAAAATTATGTTCTGTTCTGTTCATAAAGTAGAAATAATTAAATCAGTCAGATATCTTAGAAAAATGATTAAGTTCTGAAGATCCATAAGTGTCACCTATTTATTTTTGTTTTAGATTTGAGAAGAAAAGATTTCACGTATTTAAGCATCGATGGGTACTTACGGCGACATCTGGGCACTGGTGTATGAATTTCTGAAGCGCCACGAGAAGACATATCGTTGCTATGGCGACCCCTGTGTACGTACATATTGTTCTGAATCATTTTATATCCATCTCACAACAATTCACAATTCTTTACATGACAAAAGTATCTCAACGCCTACCGTACATTTATCACACGAATAGTAAGAAAACGCTTGTATATTAATCACATAAACATAAATATATATTTATAAAATATATACGAGAAGTTTTTAATGTAACTTTATCACACATTGTCCCAAAATATATATAATCTGTATGCTGGACATATTATATGTTTTCTAATTATCAAACTAGCATTTTACAATATAAATTAGAAACATTTCAAATATGTCAAATACTCTCATTGAAATACTCTTATCTCCAAACAGTATATAACATTGTGTGGGAAAGCACTTTGGGGTCCTACGCACTATGGGATCTGACCCCAAAGTATGTTATATACAAATGTGCGGTCCGACTAACGATTAGACAATGATGAGAAGGAGGAGAAGGAGTGCGGTTTGGGGCTTGTTATGATGATCATGATTTTATCCTGCATTAGGAAAATGTTCCAAACCGTCGATCATTCTTTGTCAATGATTCAATCGGTGTTGGACCCTGAAGTGCGTTAGTATGGGACATATCAACGTATTTTGAGGTTCATTTTCTGAGCTGACCCCAAACCGCATTTTGAGGACAGATCCCATTGTACATTGGGTCCAAAAAGGCGTTCCCATAGAGCACAACACATATTCAAGGTTAAATATGATAAAAGAAAATGCCGTTAGCAACATTTTGTGCAGCAAGCCTCAACCAACTATTAAAATGTGGGATATTACATTAGCATTTATTGTCAATGTGAACTATTACATCGTTACATATATCTACAGTAAATGATACATGTCGTATTCTAGATCTATTTGGAGGAAATTGCGTTTAGAAATTTAACAAACTCCAAACTTTCACATTCTAAGTTTAAAAAAAACCGATTTCTAGTTTTATTCTAAAGCATGAACATTAATAGCGAATGAGACAATTCGATATATTTTTCGTATATAAATGCGCAAGAACTAGAAGGATTATTAACAAAGGAAACGACGTTTCCACACCCCGTCCCACACCACGACACTGTTGGTTGCAGATTGGTAGTTATATATGCATGTTGATATGCAGAATTCGGGAGCGCGAACTTATATAGCCGCGAAAATACAGGCTGTCGGTAGAACGCGAACATCAATTTTTTACATGCGAATTTAAATAGGATTACTGTAAATTGAAACGACTTCTCTATACGTGAGGTAAGAAACTTTTTGGTTATCGTTTCTAAATCTGATTAAACTAAAGTACCACAATCAATTAAATCAAACGAATAAACTTAAGCATGAATAAAAAAAATATGTTCATCAAAATAGAAAAGACGTAGAGAGAGAAGAGAGAGAGAGAGAGGAGATATTTTATTTTCAAGGAAATGATTTTGGCGTAAATAAGAATATATGAAATACTCTACCTCTATCCTGTCGAAGTAGCATCCCCATAATCCTATCCTTGTTTACTTGATACCACTATTTATTTAAGGGCTTACGTGCGTTACTCCTGATTGTAAACAAGTACGTATTTAAGGTGTTTTACTGCGGTCGGACGTGATTCTACGGAACACTATTTGTGTCAAAATTGTGTGATCAGTATTTCTCGTCCGAACCACTTTCACAACTTAATAAACTTTTAATATCTAGAGAAAGTTTTAATATTCGATATCGTCGAGATCCAACCGAAATATTCATCATTTAATTCTGTATTCAAATAGTTGTATCATAATGTATTTTATGCTCCTTTTGATATATCTGAATCGTTTCTTGGACTTTACGAGATATTTGGTTCTTGTTCAATATACTTCTTTACGGTATGCCTTAACGTTGAAATTGAAAGTCAAGCCAAATTTTCGAAAACCCAGTATAACTTCTGAGACAGTTTACGGATTAAATATAATATACACCAGTCTCTCAAAGGTACTCTATATCATAAATAAGTGTCATGACGCCAAGAAGGTATTAGTGTCCTGATACCCATACGTACTAGAGGTATTAGAATTATGACAAGCATGCTGGAGATATGATTATCATAACAAACATGTTCGATTATAGCTGTCACGTCATGACTGATGTATAAGCGTCATGACATGCTGGAGATTAAAGTGTCACGACATGATTGAGTTATAAGTGTCATGACATGCTGGAGATATAAGTGTCACGACATGACTGAGGTATAAGTGTCATGACATGCTGGAGATATAGGTGTCACGACATGACTGAGGTATACGTGTCATTACATGCTGAGATATAAGTGTCACGACATGATTGAGGTATAAGTGTCACGACATGATTGAGGTATAAGTGTCACGACATGATTGAGGTATAAGTGTCACGACATGATTGAGGTATAAGTGTCATGACATGCTGGAGATATAAGTGTCACGACATGATTGAGGTTTAAGTGTTATGACATGTGGGAAATATAAGTGTCTCGACAAGACTGATGTATAAGTATCATGACATGCTGGAGATATAAGTGTTTCGACATGATTGAGGTATATGTGTCACAACATGCAGGTGGTATAAATGTCACGACATGATTAAGGTTTAAGTGTCATGACATGCTGGTGATATAAGTGTCACGACATGCTGGAGGTATAAGTGTCTTAACATGCATGAGGTATCAGTGCCATGCCATGCTGGAGATATAAGTGTCACGACATGATTGAGGTTTAAGTGCCATTACATGCTGGTGATATAAGTGTCACGATATGCAGGAGGTATTGATGTTACGACTTGCTGGAGGTATTGAGTCATTACACCCAAACATACTGGAAGTAATTGTGTCATGACATGATTGAGGTTTTAGTGTCACGCATATTGGTTTATCACGACATGCGGATATATAAGTGTCACGACATGCTTGAAGTACTAGTGTCATGACACCCATACGTGCTGGAGGTTTTAGTGTCACGACATGATTGAGGTTTTAGTGTCACGGCATGATTGAGGTTTTAGTGTCACGACATGCTGGATATATAAGTGTCACGACATGCTTGAAGTACTAGTGTCATGACACCCATACGTGCTGGAGGTTTTAGTGTCACGACATGATTGAGGTTTTAGTGTCACGGCATGATTGAGGTTTTAGTGTCACGACATGCTGGATATATAAGTGTCACGACATGCTTGAAGAACTAGTGTCATGACACCCATACATGCTGGAGGTTTTAGTGTCACGACATGATTGAGGTTTTAGTGTCACGAAATGCTGGATATATAAGTGTCACGACATGCTTGAAGTATTAATGTCATAACACCCAGACATAGTGGAGGTATTAGTGTCAGGACGCTCAGACTTCGCCTAAGACAATAACCGCTTTTATTGTCACAGGTTTCTCACTGATTTACGAGAGTCATCTACTTGATTAAAACCTTTACTGTATTGTAATATAAACTGTGAAATATTAAATTCTTTTTTTTATAACATTCTTTATGTTTCTTGCATTAAAGATCTGGTATAGCTCTCTTGCTGTTCGCTAAGCAATTGAGCGTAGTTCAAGGACGAGTTTTCCCGATTTCGGATATTTTAACTAAGTGTGGCAACATCCACACTATATCTGTCTCAAATGACTGAAATACTGTCGGCGGGACGTTAAACCTAAAAATCAGTCAAACAAAGATAGAAGAATATATCAGAATAATCACATGACAAGTCCTGACCACCATAGTATGTTGATTGTGAAGTTATGTCTCGCAGTTTTTTTGATTGGCTTGTTTACTGTCTATAACAAATGGCCAGGTTGGTAATGATTGGACATTGCTTATCAAGGGCTTGGTTATTCTTACAATTAATAAGCGCTCTTGCGAAATCAAGACTGAACATACAGCCTTTCTTAAACCGGATTTTATGAAAAGTTGTGGATTACAAATAAGCTGCGTGCATCACAAGTCAACATGAGTACTTATAATGTGTACACGCATCAGTGATCAGTAGGACTACTTAAGCTAGATCACCGTTCGTATTTCGAGTGTCGGTTTAAGCAGCAACATCCTTATTCATGTCGCTGTTTTAAGTATTCTTTCATATACATTAACGGTTTTTGTAAAGTGTTAAATATCCCACCAACACTTATTGGCAACAGAAATGTAAACTTTAAACATAAGTATTGTGACAAAGTTTATTATGAAATTGTCTTAGTATCATATTTATAAACATGTTGACCTATCTGGTATCAAACTGCTTATTCTTGCCTGTAATAGCAATTTGCATTAAGCATAGAAATATAGAAATCAGCGGATGCTTTCGATGTTTAAAATTTGTGTGTGTGTGTTTTTAGAAGGATATGTCCCATAACTTTCAACAAGATGTCCATAAGAAAGTACTCTTCCAAGTGTATGCTTTGGTCACGTAAAGTCGTGGGGAAATTTCATTCATTGAATGCTATTTAAAAACAGGTGATGAATAAGGAAACAAAAGCGTCATTATAATTTATTACATACCTTAATCCAATTTAATCACCTATGACCTTTCATCCCCTGAACTCTTTCATATTGTAAATAAAAGTTTATTGAATGAATACACAGAGCCGCCATTTTAAAACCGGGTCACCTAAAGTCGTGGATTTTGATTGGCTACAGCTGTTGCTGCTGTAAACACGCTAAAAATTGTCACTTTTACAAAATTGTCAAGGAAACTGACAGTATATTGTTCTGAACACTGCATAAATATGAAGGAACCAAAAAATTATAACAGATGAGTACTTAAACAGTTAACTGAAATTAAATATTGCTAAAATACTGATGTTTTTTTCATCATTTTGTTTTATGTACAATGTGGGCAGAAGAAATCAGAATGCCTTCTTACTGACAATACTGGACTACAAAACCTTAAGTGACACCAATGAGCACATTTAGTGCACTCTGCCCATTTTACAATGACTAAATTAATGCAGCTTTTCAGAGCAGGGGGTGAAAATCTTCCACATACGCAGCACTTGTCATCATCATCATCATCACTCTCTGTTTCGGAAGAAACATGTACATCTCTGTTTTTTTTTGTTTAGTAGAACCACTTGTTGATTGCTTTGGAGATGCTTTCTTTTTTGACCCTGCATTTGATTTTGATATTTTCTGTTTGTTTACTTCTTCAATTTCCAAAATCAGGTTGTCATCTGTGATGACTCTTCCTCAAAGTTTTGGTCTTTTTTTGGCAGGATTTTGATTTTCTTTCAAAGATGTGATTAATGCTGGTTTTGGGCCTGTGTCTGTCATTTTTTGCTGCAGCAGCTCTTTCAGGTTGGTATCAGTAGCAGGTGCTGGCATACTCTTTTTGAAAGAGACAGATGGGCGAAAAAGCTCTGGTGGTACAGGTGATTTAACAAGGGGAGATATTCCACATTTTCTGAAGGCAGCCATTATATTTGTAGGTGTCATTGCATTCAGATATGCTCTTCCAGAAAGTTTAGCAATATCATACTTTGTGATGACTGATCCTCTTTCTTCTGCCATATAGCTGTTACAAAAATTATAATAAATTGACTTGAAAGGACCAAAACATCCCACATCTAATGGTTGAAGGGCATGTGAACTGTGAGGTGGGAGCACTAAGAGAATTATGCCATTGTCCCTTGCCCATTTGATTATATCTAACGATACATGAGATGCATGCCCATCCAACAACAAGAGAATTTTTTCATCATTGTCTCCCCTGGCTCCTGTTTGAGCATACTTGCAGAAATGTTCTTTCAAATATTTCATGAAGATTGATCCATTGGACCAACCAGTTTCAGAGAGCGAATATTCACTGCCAACAGTAGAGCCCTGTATGAGCTCATCATTTGTCCTTTTGCCTTTAAATACATAGTATGGAGGCAGGGCTGTACCAGCAGCATTAATACAAGCTATGAGTGTCACAGTTGTTGAATTTGGGGAGACAACAGCTTGTGTTTTTGAACACATCTTGTCTGTAATGACATTGGGTGGCCTGTGTTGTGGTTGCAGTCCAGTTTCATCAATGTTGTAAACTAAATGTGGTTTAGCATGGAAATTATAAGTAGGCATTACTGTCTCCAACTCTTCAAAGAAGTTGTCTACAGACTCCTGGGTCAAAGCAGCTGCCCTGGTTGAAGCCAGAGCTCTTGGTTTTACAACCTTCAGTCTATCCTTCCAACGAGACATAAAAAAAAGTACCATGTTTTACTGAGGCGTTTCTCAATGGAAATTTCCCCCAATTTCTGTGCCATATCAGTTGCCAGCAAATTAAACTGTGACCTGCATAATCCATATCCAACTTCTGCAAGTTCACATAGATGATGGACAAAGATCTCTTCTTCTTTATGTGAGAATAAGGTCTCTCGCCCCATTGAAGCAGCAATATTTACTTTCTCCAAAACCCTATCCCTAAGAGTTTGTTCAGGCATGTTGAATAATCTGGCTGCTTTGGCCACACTCATAGACTTATCTTTTTCAGCTTTGTAAGCAGAAGACAAGGATTCTTGATCATACTGTCTCAGTTTCCTGGTAACCTTGGTTGGATTTGTCTGAAAAGAACCATTTATAAAACATAAAAATCACTTTCAAAAATTAAATGACACTTATCTTTACATTATTATTTTTTTTACTACTTGACAAGCACCTCTCAGAAGTGGATGTATCAACTTTTATAATGTTTACAGCTCATGGTTCTCTGCGCATGCGCAGTTGTTAACCTTTTGTTTCAGTTTTGACAGACCAACTTTTCTCTACACAAAGGTCAACATATGCGATATTTCGTTGCTATAACAATATTTTGATGTAATATGCTATACTTTTTTTATATGTTTAATGTGAAATAGTTTTTCTTACCTGTTTCCATCGCATTTTGCAAAATATTTGCTCAGCTTGTCAAAAACAACTTCGATCGGAAGGAATCTCGGCATGAACGAACGTTCTAATGGAAGAAAACACGCGATTTCTATAACCACGACTTTAAAGAACCCCACGACTTTACAAGACCAAGCCATATGTTCTACAGTAAGAAATGTACTGTTTTTTTTATTTTTATGTTTTTAATATTTTTAATATATATATTTTTTTTACAAAATATGAAAGTGTTATTATTAAAACAATGTAAATTACACTGAGTCATTTCTGGTCTCATAAAAAAAAAAACAAAAAAAAAAAACAAAAAAAAAAAAAACAAAAACAAAAAAAAACGATGCCTTCCGCTTCACTGCAAGTGGCATCATAACGTCACAAGCTTTTACTCTTGACATTTATGTTTACAGACTGTCTTTTGCTATTATCGAAGTTATCATTATATATGGATCGGAAAACTATATAAATGTATTTGTAGCCTCTACGAATGCTACATCGGTTGCGATTTGTAATAAGTGATTAAACGGATATTTGATTAAGCGTCAATGGACCGGTCCCGGTAGCTGAATAAGATGACGTCATCGTTTATCAAATTTTACGACGTCTAGATTCGCTCTTATTTGTGTGTTTAGTTTAGCAGACGACAAAAACCGCAACGCTAACAAAAGATGAGTTGTTTAAACTACAAGATTTAAAAGAATCTGATAAAATCCAGAAAGGCAACAAACTATTCAGTGTGGTTTGAAAGATAAAACAACTCGGAACGGACCTCGAAAACAGTACCTTAATTAAAAATGATAGTGGTGTCTTTCATTCGTATCGCAGTAATGTCATTTTGTCGAGAAAGATTTTGCCCATCGCCACCTACTGACAACACTTTGTAAACAGGACATTGTGATTTTTATTGAAATAAAAAAAGTGATACGTCTCCGCAAATGTTAAAAAAAAATTCTAACAGTCTATTACATGTTTTATCTCCCCGTTTCCACAAAAAAAGTTTCGTAGTATAAATAAATAACTGACAGATTCGACAAACGCAAGAACTTCGTTTGCTGCATTGTTCTTATGAATGATAATTGTTATGATCATTAAGCGAAGCCAGCGGTATTTATCAGAAATATCGCGATACCAGTTCTCTATGTAGGCCAATCAAGGCGAACAATATCTTAATTTTAATTCATTCTTAGAAAGGCTAAAAAAAATAGTTTTCACATTATGGTACAAAGGCGGGATAAAAGTTGTTGTTGTTGTATTGGGGGTTTACCGTAGCTGCGATAGTATTTCAATCATATAGCGACGTTCAGCTAATTACAGGTGGAGGAAGACCCCGAATACACAGAGGTACCCGGGTAGAACCACCGACCTACCGCAAGTCAGCTGGAAGGTGGGATAAAAGTGACATACAGAAAAAATATATATAAGATAATATTTCATTGATATCTTATTTCCATTTCAGACGTTTGTACCGCGATACGAGGGAAAACCATCCTAAATAAAACAAAGATTCGGTATTACAAATAATACATAACATTTCAGGTGAAAAACAAAGATCTAGAGCTTAATCAAGATAAATCCACCGAATGTAAATTGTTTTAAGCGAGTTAGGTTCAAAGGAGAAAGGCATTAATCTTATATATATACATATATAACATTGCAATACACAAGCACGTCGATCTGTCATCTGGTTCTTGGAGAAAACATTTAAGAATTACGCCTAAGAGGAAAACGATCAAGGTTGTGTTATGACTCCTTGCTGGGGTATTGTAGAACAGTTGTATTATGTGCGAATTCTTATCTGAGAAGTGTGTCAAAAACTAGGGTGTCAAAATTAGCATACCAGTCTAGTGGTTAGAGCGTCCGCCTCGGGAGCGGAAATATCTACTCGAACGCAATCGGCTGTCTATAATCATTGGAAGGTGAAGCAGGATATAATATACATTTCGATTGCTTTTGTAAGATTTGCATAAAGAATGTATATTTAAATCTGAAGAAAGCAGCTATAAAACAATAAACTTTCATTATTTTATTATATTTATTTGTATGTTATCTTTTTCATTTCATTTTAAATATGTGAATTGACACACACACACACGCACACACACACATACCTGCAAGAGGGGTACAATGAGGACACATGATTTTTGCCTCCGATTGGGGACACCACTTTCTAACAATCATAGAGTCTCGAAAAAATTTTTAGGGCGGTTTTAGATTGCTTTTGTCTTCTTAGGCTATTTAGATTTCCTCTAAGACTTTAGGGAAAGAACTTGTTTTTTCACCTGAAAATGGGGACAAATGCTTGATACACTTCGCACTGAGGCTCGGCGATCAATGAGGACATCTGTGATACACTTCGCACTGAGGACATGCCTATCAATGAGGACATCTGATAAGTGAGGACGTCTTACACACTAAGATATACACACATCTATATTAAGGCTATTTCGGAACCGTTTTACTTAATCATTTTATATATCACAATAATATCTACAATATATGTTCAATGATGTAGCAATGGAGAGAAAAAATAATGACTTTCAACATGTGGGTACGACTTACACACATCTATATCAAAGATGATAAATACCTTTATCTCGGTCATTTCACATCTTATTTACTTCATGGAATTCATTGTATTAATATATTTTAAAATTAAAAAAAACAGCCTTGCAGGAATGACTGAACGATTTATAACTACATGTAAATCCAATGTTTTGCCACGGCGGCCGTAGGGTCTAACATTTCTACAACCAGTAGCAATTCTAAAGCCGCCGTAGAATATCCATGGTCACATCCAATAGCAGTCATTGCCGCACGGAGTATTTTGAATTTGTGTTGACAGAAAGCCTGTGGCATCCGAACAGCCTTGAAATGATGACACACGGTCGCCGTAAGGCGTACCTGCACCGGCCTTTGGGTGAACATACTTTTATGACACAGCAGACACGGTGCATTATGGCGTTCCTGCGGTGGCCGTAGGGTGACAATAAAATTCTATGACTTTAATGCACGGTATTAAGAATCACAAAGACTATATCATAAATAATAATCCGAAAGTAATATACAAGACAATAAATTGTAGATTTTTTTTTTACTTTTATTATTTTGTTGTTGTTGTTGTTGTTTATTCTTACCTTCTGTAATTTGAATTATGATTGATTTTATTATTTTGATACCCTGTGTCCAGCTTGGCGGCGAAAAACAAAGAAGGATTAAAAGTACAAAAATGTATATTTGGTACGAGATGTCTAAATTCTTTTCGAAATTTTGCTAAACATTTCGAAACAGGACTTTTTGTCTAAATTACAATCTAATAACTTAAATGTGTTGTTATTTAACAAAGTTCATATAATTACTTAATATCTAAATGCCTACTGTCTGTAAAATATTATTACTAAATTAACGGAATTTTCTTAAAAATTGTACAGCATTTTATAATTAACTTTTACCCCGGCGTTTAGAATTAATTATCAGTAGGTGAAGACAGTACCTAAATTCAAAAGCCATTTTACCTTGGTACAGGAAATTAAAATACTGCAGCACAAACAAATACGTCCTTTTTTAAAGAATCTATTTCATAAGTAATACTGGCATAAATGAAAAAATAATGCTTAATTTATTTATTTTATACTGCCTAGATCGATCGATTTATTTTAAAAACAAAAATCCAATTAAATGATTGACAGATGTAAGATGAACACATATTGTACATGTAAAAACAAATTGGTATATATCGCACCACACGTGAAGACTGTTATGAATGGTACGCGGCGATTTGAAAATTCGCCTTATAAGCTATATAGGACCGCCTTACGACTGCCATAGGGCGTCCGTAGATTTTTTTTTTTTTTTTTTTTTGAGTCCGAAAGGTCAATTGAAATGCATAAGAACTTGGGGCAGCCGCTGGCAAACGCAAGGTCGAATTGCTATGGAGATCGTACAGCTAAAAAATGTTGCGCTATAAGTCTACGGCGGAGGGGGTGTTTTCATGTTGTTTACACTCTTAAAATTAGTTTATAGAAATCGTTATCTCAGTTATATCCGAATCAATTCACTCAATCTTTTTTTTTAAATAATGCATGTCATCAATAAGTTTTCATCCATATATTTGGTATAATACGCAGACGACGTGTGTCGACAATTTTTGACCATTTATTATTCTTTATTTTATCGCAAATGTATGATATATACCGTCAGTTTTTAAGGTTTTATGCTTCATAAACGTCCCCTTCTCCTAAAACAAATCCGATACCTAAGTCAGCAAAATATGCTTTTTACAAAAGAACTATCGACGGATTGGTATTGCATGTACGTAGAATAAAAAAAATAAATAAACACCAAAAGACAGACATTTTTTTTCATGAGTTTTCAATAATGGTTATAAAGCTAGATTTATTACAAGCAGGCTACTCGGTAAATGTACATTAGCAGAAGGTTACCGTATAATTGAAATTAATTATTACCATCATGCATTTTCGTGGCATTTTATCAAACATTTAGATTATGCCGACATTGCATGTATTCATCCAGTCAGCAATTTTTACCTGATCTACAGAAGATCGTTTGTATTTTCTTCAGCTGCCTGAAGTTGTTATCTGTAAAAGATCGTCTTGTTTTTCTTTCCCTATTCAAAATTTTGACTCCTATGCTCGAACTTTAACAAAGCTATGATTTGTTTGGATTACATGTATCAGGTACTTAGACAAAAAGAATGCATTTGCTGCGGAAGATCTTCCGCATTATTTGAATGTACAAATTCCCCCAAAGTACCAAAAGCATTAGTCTGTGTTAAAAAAATGATAAAAAAAATCGGGCCAAATGAACTGTATTGTTTCTGTCATTTAGCAGAGTCATGGGGTATGGTTCAGTGTGATTTATGCCAATGTTAGTATCATACTTTATGTATTAAGGCATAAACAGTTCAAAGCGTTAGAATAGATTTAAGTGTGAATTGGGGGGGGGGGGGGGGGGGGGAAACAACAAAAAATTAATTCATACACGTATAAAATTCCGTCTTTGTAATTAATATTGAATACATGTTCGTAATGTTTTTGGTCACGTCGATATATGACTGAGGGGTCGTTACATGTATTGTGGGAGGAAATCGGAGTAAACCCAAGTGTCTTTCAGACATGGGGTATTTATAATCATTAATCCTAATGGTTAATAATTGACCAACAATCCTATTAATCAGACATCAATCATTCATCGATGAATTTCATGATTATTTTTACCATAATTCAATCAATTATTCTTAAAAAATGGACAATAATCATGATTATTTTCAGTTACATGTTCTTTACGAAAACTTTTAAATTTTTAGGTGCAAAACAAATCATCTAAGTGTTGTTTACAGTAGAACCTCGTTAAACCGAAGTCCTTAGGACCAACCTAAAAATTTCGAAATAACGATTATTGGGATTAAAAGTCCGATGGAAATTTCAGTTCGTGTGCGTGCATGTCTGCGTTTTCATTACCGGTGCATATCTATTAGGTGTACGAATATACTATTTGCAAGTAATGAAAAATAATAAAAATAGTTCATAATCGTTCAAACAAGTCAACAAAGTGATACATATTTTTACCGTCGATCTGCTGCTTCAGGTAGCGTCACATGCCGGTGACGAACGCGATGATATGGAATGTATTCAAAATCTGTCACCTGGGTTTATCTGCTGGCACGTGCATATTATATTACCTGTCAGACATTGATTTAGCAATTATCAAACATTTCCGGTCGGACACACATTGCCAAATTGCCTGAGCCATCACTCCAGGTGCCGCCGCTCAATATACCTGATTACTGACCTGGATACGATTGATAATAAGTTAATTAGTTCACGAAAGTTACGAAAATTGACTTAAAAAAAAGAAAGAAAAATGTACATGAATTGCGATCTAGGGAACGGGATTTTTTCTTCGAATTAGGTAAAAATGGTATTCGGACAATTTCCCTCCCGGACAATTCCCCTCCCGCTAATTTTGACAAGGCGGACATTTCCCCTCCCAGGCGGACATTTACTCTCTCGTGAGTTTTACAAGGCGGACAATTTCACTCCTGTTTTTCTACCAAATCCCCCCCCCCTTTTGCCAAAGTCAAAAAAAATGTTTGGCACAAACCACATTTGGCTTTTGCCAGTAATACACAAATGAATACAAAAATTCAAAGATGGCGGCTAAGAGAAAATTATGAACATAAAATAAATCTAGAAATGCCGGGGGGGGGGAGAGAGAGAGAGAGAGAGAGAGATCACTTCATACACAAATTTGAGTGGGAGATAATCACAATGATCAGTAAATGTGTATATATATGGTAGTACAGACATATCAAAGCACCTTTTCTAACGATACAGGTTTAGATTTTTTAAATCTGTAAACTATCACTAATTATTCATCACTTCATTTCATTAACAAATGCAACCAAGTGATTTGAATTTTAATTAACATGTTCATTTCTTTTAATCATAGCTTGACGAATAATATATATTATTAAGAGACATTGTTGTAATTCACACCTGTCCAGATGATTGTCCCCGATGATCAATGTGATGATCAATGTGATATGCTATTGCTACCTTGGAGGACGGAGATGCATTCTGAGGGAAATATGGATTTTTTTTAAGTTAGATGTAGTATTTATTGAAATATAGATCTTTGCCTTGGACGAAATAGTTTTATTGCTTAGTATCGAAATATATACATGTATGTGTGTGTATGGTGTCCTCATCATATCTCCAAAGATAACCGATCTGAAAAATTATAGTTATAAATTTAAAAAAGGGAATAATGAAATTCTTTTATCTTAACAACAGTGTTCTAAATAGGCACTTAAAGGTGTATGTCCCTCTTTGGTAGATGCCCAACGAGGCGTTGAAGAGCTACGCATTTAAGTTGAAATCTTGTTGATGGGTTCCGCAAATGGTGTTTATGTACTGGGTACACGTTACACACATTCTTACAAATGAGGACACCACACACACACATATATATATTTCTGATTATATACTCGTTATCTTGGTCATTTCCATCCCTTTAATAATACATTACATAAAAGATTTGTCATTAATAGAATATAATATTTATAGCGTGTACATCCACCAGAAATAACAGTTAAAAAAGGACAACATCCGAAAAGTGAGGACGTCTTACACAAACGTATTTAGGACTAAACACATTTTACTCTTTTGTTTTTCGGAACCAATTCATCCTTTCTATATATCTCAAAAATATAAAAGATGCATCAAATGAAAAATAATAACAACAATAACTAGATTTCGTTTGTCCCGAACAAACGATAGGGCTTTCTGCTCCTATGGCCTAAGTGTCATTGTGACCTTGACCTTTGACTTTATTACCTCAAAGTCATAGGTCACAATATACAGGCCGTGGGCAATGTCCCTAACAAGTTTCACAGACATAGGCTTATTCCTTCTCAAGTAATATATAAAAACTATTTTGTTCTTGCCAAACTCAAGTGTGATATATATAGAAGAGCTGTTCTCTAACGTCCCATATTTATAGCCAAATGTAACAAGGTGAGTAAAATGTACACACACGACTGGGGAACCCTAGGGTTAGAGTGGGGACCCCTTTATTACGGAGCAAGTGCTATACAGACTGAGCTACCAGACCCTTTACACAAATATTACACTAAAAGTGTTACTTATAGGCCATTACATACTCCCTCGCCTCTTTGGAATTTGTCCCAAATTCACCGGACAGAACAAATTGATATGTTCATGACAAATCCAAGGGTGATTATACTTGAGAACTATACTGTACCAGCCCTACGTTTAGTGCCCAATGTAACCAGATGAGAAACATGTGCAGCCAGATCAGACTCGAACCAAGGACATGAACGAGTACCATACAGATTGGAATGCTTACTCAAAACTCATAGCGACAAGGGTATGTGCCGAAGCCTTGTGAAGCTAATATGATTAAGTGGTTATGGTTACTACATGTATTATAAGTAAGAAAGGAAACTTGAAATCAAAACATCTGTTGAAAAGTTGAGTTAGTACCTAACACAAAAGCCCAAAATATGAAAATAAATAAAAGAAGTGTCCACATCTTGTGCATATGTTTTGAATTAAGGCTTTATATATTGCTATATATCGCAATTTTAGGTTCGAATATTGAAAAATCATCATGTTTATTTTTCATCTCGTTCGTTTTACTCAGCAATACTCTCAACAAAATTAATGGTT
>JAIFHC010000795.1:0-50000 GCA_021229015.1 Solen grandis | reverse complement strand
CCTGTTACAAATGTGCTTCGAAAGTCAATCCCCATTTCGGACAAACACATTTGTAACATATTTTACCTGCTAAGAGTGTGATCACAGTTACAAATTTTCTTTTCTTTTTACAAATATGGTCTAACAGTGTGCGTGTGTGATTTGCAGATAAGTATTTTTCTCTTTAAATGTCATATAAATTGTCAATAAAAAAAATCTACTGGAATAATAAATTGACAATAACTTAATAGCGCGTTAAAACATATTATTTAGTTCAATGCAATCTCCAACGCAGAAGATCTTAGTGGCGACGGCAATGATTTACCCATGATTCTTTGAGCGCTTTCACACATGTCATTTTGACCGGTGTTGATACATTGCTTTTTTTAAGGTAAAAAGTATGATTGTATTCAAATGAAACACCATAGATCTCATGCATCACGAGTTATTCACTTTTCAAGGAAACTTATTTAGATTATATCATGCACAACGTTATGTGAAATTCTATGAAATATCAAGTAAAAAAAATAAATAATAAAATCGGCCGTGCCTTTTTATATGAGTGTTCTCAGACCTGCTTGTAATCATTAATAGAAAATACTGGATTTATCAAGAATTAAACTGCGCCTTTAAAGTTGCTAAGGCACATTAACTCCTTGAGAGATAAAACGATCCCCAACAGGAAGAAAAAAAATCTACTTAAAGCCAACAATACGAATTTTGTATTTAATCCCTCTTCGCTGCGGCCCTGTAACATGCGGATTACTCGGTTTCTAGGGGAAAATGTCGCTTCAATCTAGTGTTTATGATCGAACAGATCCCGTTAAATGATTAAAGGACTAAATCAACCTTTGTTTTATTCCCGCGTCGTTTGCGAGAAAAGTGTTCAACTCTTAATAAAAATACGATTAGGTCCTCCTGTCATCGAGCGACGGGAGATCGTTGTTGCTTTAAGATACGGGAAGTGAGGCTCATGACAAATTGCCGATCACAGCGGCATGTCCGTGAAGGGTTAATCATGATGGGGGATTTTGTTCTCAATCGAAAAAAAGTCGAAAACTTTTGGAGAAAATTTGCGTAATAAGATGTGGATGGAAAATAAACTTCGCTGTTTCTTAAACTTGTCATATTAGAGGTTCACTTTATGCACCGTACTTACGTATGCAATTGTGTGCACGTGCGAATGTGTAAACAACATGTGTTTTAATATTCATTAATGACTTTTGTTACATTATGCATGTGTGCATCTAAAGAGGAGAAACACATGTCCATCAACAAGTTCTGGCCTACCAAAACCCCCTTAAAATTCATCTCTTATTAACGTTGAAAATCAACAATACCGTTAACACTTTAAAGATGAACGAATAAAACAAGCAATTAAAGGAGAAGACACATTAGCTCCAGTGCGATTGATCTACGTCACAGATTATAGTTTTTTCTAGTCGAGACCAAAGACATTATTGATACGGAGTGTTACGGAGCGTGAGGCTTTCTAAACCTAATAATTCACGCGTTTTAAGAGTGATCCGGCAAATATAATTGTCATGTGACACTACAATGGTCAAGGAATGGCCAGAGGCTTCACGATAATGGATAGATCCGAGAAGTTACGTTTTAATCTAATTCCAAAGGAACTTAACCACAACATTGTCACGTGGACTGTTGTTATACCCATTTTGCAGTGAAAATATAACTAATCTTTTGACAAATATCTTTCTATCTTCTATATATGTCAAACCCTAACAGGGAAGTAGACATTTGCGCGTCAGCGAAGAGTGCAGCTGTTTAAAAAAAAACAAACAAATAAAATATTCAATGCAGATTTAAAATGCCATACATCACGTGGACGTTATGACCTTATGGTCAATGATTTCCCACGTGTGTGTCCTGTTTTTGCGAATAGACCCCATTTGTTCTTTTACGTGTCCAGTGTATAGCAGCTATACACGGGAGACAAGTTCATGGGTAGACCAAGTACCAGAATATTTCCGTTCCTTCCTATGAGTATTAGTTGTACGGTCACCTGATATTATAGAGGTAACATTAGGTCATTGATGAATTCCTTATATAAGTATAAGCGAAATCCCCCGCCGGATGAGGCAAATTACATGTACAAAAAAAGTTAATAAAACTAGTTACAGACGTGCGATCACCTCCAAAAAGATTGAATAATGTGAAAGTGAAAATGTGTGGACATGCATATTTCCACTGTCCATATATACATTCATGCTAAGTTTCAACATTAGGAATGTATCCCAAGGGCACAGATGACACATCTTTATCCTTTGTTACAATAACAAAGGGATTAACAACTTAAAGCTTCGGAGACACACAGTTCATTTATAAGTATCCCATAACTCTGCAGTATAAGCGGAAATAACAGACACTGTAGGTGCATAAGTCATATGCTGGTGAACATAACATTCCTGTAAAAAATTGTACCGGGCTCATTCAATTTTGGGTGTATGTGCGACACAGCAATTTTAAAGGTAACCCTATACATGATAGGCAAAAAAGGAAAGAAAAAAAACACTCAGGTTTCTACTTTTGTGAGGTGGGCGGTTTGTGACTATGACTCTTACATATTTTGAGATACATCTTTTTTTACAGTTATCCAAGGGCCATAACTTTATATATATTTGGTAAGAACCAATTTTGACAAATACTTAGGAAATAAGAGTGATGGATAGACAACGCCAGAACAATATCTAACAACCTAAAAACTTCGGAGGATCATAAATAAAATCCAGCGTACTTAGGAAACTATATCTAGCAAATCAAATTGGCATTTAATACATTGAAGATATTCGATTCAAACTAGATGAATCAGGTAATTCATCCACGGAAAAAAATGTCAAATGATTTAACAAAATCCATTTGCGTATTAGATCGGAAACGTTATTTCATAGGGGTACCTTAGGACCATATTCCCTAGTGACGGAAAAGCTATCGGAACCGGCATAATAATCTAGATATGGAATAAATGACAGCATGCATAAAGTAAGTTTTCATTATCTTTCCACAATCTTATTACATTACAAATTGTTTTACATGAATTTATAACATCAAGCAGCAGAACGGAAACGCATTAGAAAAAATAACTGAACTGGACAAGTTGTTTAGTAGAAACTTGACCTCGGAGTGATCAGAAGAGAAAGGTATGGACGGCTTTTGTATGAGGCATCAAAAGATCAAAGAAAGAACAATTTGCAATTATGAAATGAAATTTCAATGGGTGGTTTGAAACACCGCGTGAATTGAATGGTGTTGTATCAATTTACAGTACAAAAGGTATCAAAAAGAATACCAGGTAGCTCATTTCAAAAGTCACAAAGCAACAAAGTAATTATAAAAGAGAATTTCTGCATTGGAGAATCTTGTTTCTCTTCCCATGTGTTAATCACTTGGTTTTATAATAATTTGTTATTGATAAAACCGTATTCCATGTGTATTTTTGTCAATAAATTGATAAATCAATAAATACTTGTATAAATTCAGGTCAACGAGTTACAGAAATATTTTTGGCTAGCTATATTACAGATAATCAAACGAACGGCTATACGAATTTTATAAAGAAAATCTGATCATATTTTTTATGTCAATTCAGAGTTGGATTTTACAGTGGTCCATCAAATGATCATGGGAATTTTATAGTAAATGCAATCCTTTTACAGAATTTCAGCAAAAGAGATTATAATTCTAAGTCAATAAATGCTTACATCTGCACTGAAGTATTTTTAAGCATTTGAAGGACCATGATCATAATTCAGAGATTGATAGATAACCTTAAGCATTCGTTTTATTTATCTAGAAGTTTAGTATGATTTAGATATCTAATTCCACATGTTTTTTTTCTTCTTTTTTATGTTATGGTAAATTTAGTAGAATAAGTGTAGTTATTGCATATTATTATGATTTAAGTCCATTTTTAAGATGCGATTTATTTTTCTTTATACATTTCATCTTACAGCACGAACATGCTGCTTTCTTGAAATTTCGCAAAAGAACTGTTTGCCCTTTTTTCCCAAAATATGAAAATGTTTTCCTGAACCCTTTATCCGTTTTATTAAACCCAAATAAACTTATTTATCTGTCATAATTAAATCATTCACAGAATTTGAAATTCTCATTTTCTCTTAGTCTTTGGCAAGTATATGCAACAACAAGAAATTAAATAATCCAACAGCAGACACATTATTGACTGTCCTGTTTTATCGCCATTTGTTACAAATATTAGTTTTAGAACAGATATTAACAAAACCTGTCGCAATCAATGAAATGATAAAAAATATCTAATGACAAATGATAAAAATGATATCTAGTGACAACAGATAGAGATATTAATCTTGATTTAGAAGAGATATATGCGAAATAAACGCCAGATAAGATGACCGGTGGTGTTATAAATTGCTATAAATTGGGAATACGTGCATGAATACATTACAGCAATTCAAATTTAATGAATATATTCGTTCTACATTTGCATATTAATATGAAAAACAACATAGTCCATATAAAAAAGCTTTCTACACGTCAATTTAAGTGAAAGCCTATAATTTGTTTTCTAACAAATTTACAACGGTGACCGTGGCCGAGTGGTTATCGTTCGAGCCCCGGCGTCCACATAACATAGTCGTACAAAAATTACGCTAAAATGAATTGGTACCTTAATAACTTACAATACTTGTTTATAAGAAAAACAAGACTAATGAAATTCGCCCTTAAGAATATAAGTTTTACTTTGCGCTAAGAATTGTTGGTGGAATTCGACCCCGATCTTAATTCTATGTGTGTAGAAGAAGTTCGATAATGTCTTGGCCTTGTCTCGTTTCAGAAAAGTGATTATAAGATATATATTAATGCATAAATCAATAACTATGCATCTATAAATGATCATGTTTGGCTATATTAAGACAAAATTAATGATGTTCAACGTCTAATGATCAAACGCATGTGAGTGAGGAGAAATGCGACCATCTCATATAAAATTGATATGAAATTAATAAATATATACTGTTTATATTTTATATTTAATTTCATTGACACTGACATAACAAGCATATTATTTCTTCTTAATGTTTTAATGCAACAAATACAAACGTGCACTATTCGAATTAAACAGACAGACCGTTTATAGTGTAAATACAGTCACAAGGCAGGACAAATGTTTCCCGTGCGAGCTATTTGTCATCTTCATCAGAGTATCATCTGTTTTCGCGTGTTAGCCACCATACTGCGCAGTTTTATTCCCATTCTATCGCTGGAAAATCAACAACTTTAATGTTATTGTAACGGGATATTCATTCTGTACTGGGGAAAGGCATTTGATAATATGGATAAGTTGGTAATGACTCATCCCGCTGCATGTGTATACATGGCTACTGTCTGCATGCAATGTTGGGTTGCACGCAACATTGTCATGTCCGCCATCTTGCATTTAGTTTTGTATTTTTAATGTTTATGTCTATAATTTCCGAAACAAATATATCTCAAATTATATATCTGGTACTGAATGTAATAAACCGTTTCAAATGGTTCACAAATAGTTTATGAGACACAGTGCGATCATAAATAAAACCCAATATATGTATGTGGAAGCCAAACCCTTGGCTTTTTTTGTTTTGACGTGTCTCTAAAGAAAGGCTGAAAAAATGAAATAGACTACTGAATGAATTTTTATCTTAATTTTATTGTGTTTAATCATTTTTTAGTATTTTAATAATGATACAAAAACTCGCTTTTGTTTGCAGACCGTTCCAAGGTGGTAACATTTGGTATTTATCGTGTGTAATGTCCTGTCTTCGTGACTTTTTTTTATTTTACTTTTACTTGCATCTCCTTCTTGAGCAAGTTCATTTTAATATAAGTTGGATTTATCATAGAACATTTTTGTTTTTCAATATCGTATTTCCTTATCAGTTTTAGTCATTGCTGTACAAGCCAAACCATTTTACATTATTCTCTACAGGTGATGCTTAAAAAGATTTGAACATTAGGTCCTTGTATAAAATGTCGATGCATGAATATCACGGAGTCTTTAATTAAGCGGACATATTTTTTTAAAGAATAACTCATCTTTCTAATTAGTATGAGATAATTGTGTGCCGTTTACAGATGCAATGGTTCACTCAGACACAGACATCTACAGGATAGATTTCCGTTCAGTGGTCAAAGATACAAAAATAACGTACACTCTACTACAACTATTACAACAACACACAATGATGCGATAGATGTATGGACCAAGGCTGGTGAATACCCAGAGCACGCTGTTTGTGGTATGCCCTTGTAACCATATCGTGCACATTCCATAATGTCTGCCCTGGCCGGCAAGGCGACCACTTCCCTCGATCGATTTTCCGAGTATGCAAATTAGCCTCGGATGCACAGTTAACAGATAAGGTTTAAATGCACCTGTATCGGCCGTGGCCTTGTACGACTGTCAATCAATAGGGTAAACAACGGTTAGTCGGCAGGACAGTGGCAGCAGGGTCGGATGGTGGCACAGTACACAGGCCAATTACTGTAGAATCATTTGTTTTCGTTGACATTAAAATTCGTTGATTATGTACGTTTCTTCGCGGATTCATTTTGTAGAAAACTTTTGATCTATGAAATAAACGCTTTTCGTGGGGTTTGATATTCTTTGATAAAACCCGCCACGAAATTAGCGAAAATAAGTGTCCCACGAAAATTGGTGATTTCACAGTGATGACATGATAACAACAAGGAAAATGTGGTTAGCTATTAGGGAAACATTACACTGTGTTTAATAATGTAAGAGTATTCTTATTCATTTTCACGTGGATTAGAAAAAGCGTTTTATTTTTTAAAAAAATATACTAATGCCTGGCAACGGTTCCTGGGTTGGAGACTTTGTGCCTGTCCCGCATCTTAAGTTTAAACTTAAAACCTTAGGATCCGTTGTCCTTTATGTTACCACCCTAAATTTAATAATGTTTATTATGTTTATGTTACGGTCTATGTTAGCAGTTTTATTTTTTCTAATAAGTATATAGCATATATGAGTATGTTTCGATATGTTTCTATATTCAAGATGAAACTCTATATTTGTTATTCGAAAATTGACCCGTATTGTACAAAAACACTCTGTCCAAAGACCTTAAAACCTAACAGAGATCCGCAACTCTGATACAGGTAAAAAGCAAGTCAAAAGAAGCTCTCGTTAAGTTACGTGTACGATCATGTGGCAGCGAGATGATGTGAGATGTGTAAAGTTGCTCATAACAATTATAAATTGAGATTTTTTTTCTTCAATTCATTGCCAATTTAACCAAATTTGTATGTCTCTCACTAGATCGCAAATCTCTTTTACGATGATACTGTAAATTTTTTGTTCAGTGTCTGCAAGTTGTTAATTGTCAATTCGTTCAAATCCCGCTTACCTGTCATTCGTTTTTCTTCACGGAAAAAAAACATATATAAAAAATAAAACATTATTTCGAACAGTTTCATATCTCTGTTTTAACGCCTTTCCTCTGTTAAACATTTTATTACTGGGATTTTCTTTTCCGGAATGAATCTTTCGGTAAACTGAGAAAATGAATTCACTGGTACTGTCCATTTATATTTGTTTTTAAAAGTTACTTCAAATCTTACTGCAGGTAAATGAGCAATTATGGAGCCAAGTTCAAGGAATCTGAATTTGGAGAATCAAAATAAAAAAAATCAAATGTCTTATCTCTTTGATTTCTTTGTGCTCTGGGTCTACTAATGACATTTACTGAATCTTAAAGAAAAATAGCATTCACTAACTATCTTGTCTGCTTCAAATATCTGTATCTGTCTCCTATATTGGCATTAAATAAATTATTGATCAGGGATGGTCTTTAAATTCTTCATCAGTGGTCTTTAGCCCTTCCATTAAATCATGAACGATATCTAACATCTCTTAAATTAAACCAAATCTTGGTCAATCTGCTGAAGCAAATCAAATTACGAACATTGTTTTTACTATTTTATGACAAACTTGATGTAATAGAAATATTTGCATTCGTGTTTGGAGACCGTATTGTTTTAACTAGCATTGACAACTGGAAATTCCAATCAGAACAGCATTAGAATCGCCCGAACAAGCGTTGGCTTTAACAATAATCCAGGCCCTTAATTACACTTTATCACAATGGCTCTGCGACAATAAACGGCGATAACAACACTCTGCCTCCCTTTAACAGTCTTATTGATAAAATAATAGTAATCAATTTTACAATTGTCAGATTGTGCTACTCCAGAGAAAGGTTTTCACATTCGATATATATAAGAGTTATTGTTGGAGCTGGCAAAACTAATTCCCCAGGCGAGGTTGGCCATCATATAATGAAAACATCGTTCCCCACAAGCAGTTGTTAACAATGTAAAGAGACAATGTGAATATCCTGCGGTAATGGGCATAATAATGTGAGGCTAATATGGAAGCTGGACAACAATACTGTCATGAATGACATGTCGACAGCCAGTCCCTACAGGTTGCAGAAACACAATGGGGTAATTACCCCCTACTGGCCACCATAGTTGAAACACTTGAAGTGTCACAAGCTCATGGTCAATGTGGATTTGCAGCGCTTGAAGCGGAAGTTCTTGTGTCTAAGCTGATTCGATGTTTGCTTATTGACTTTATATACATACACGTGGGTCAATCTTTATATCGCGAAGTTTAACCATATATGGTGTGTCTGCTCTTAACAATAACTCTAAGAATATACGTACAGATGGTCTATAGATAGATTTTTTTCCTGATATGTTGCTTTAAGAATGATATAGATGATTCGAATGCATAAATAAATCAATTTGGGGAAATGACGAAGTTTTATATCGTTTCAAATCAGTCTGGGTATAAATACTAAAAATCATTATGCATACACATGTGTAATTCGTACCCGGATGTCTCCGTGCATTCGGGGTTTTTCTCCACCTGTAATTAGCTGGACATCGCTATATGACTGAAATACTGTCGAAGCGGCGGTAAACTCAAATAGTCAGGTCAAGTCAAGCCAAATCAAGTTAAGCCGTTTATATTATATAGTCTGCAAATGAACTGATGTGTAAAAAGAAAGAAACAGACAAATAAACGACTTCTAGAAGGAGCTACGTGTCTGTTTTCCTGTCATATTTAGATCTTGAAAAAATCAAAAAAATCACAGTTCTGAAGTTCTGAAGTAATACCACTTACCAACTAATTTGTTCTGAATACTAAATATACAACTATTTCGTATCTAATAACATTGTGGGAATAAAAAAAATATCACAAATTCCTCAGTTCCAAAACTTTAAGTTTCCAATATCAGTTTAACCAATTTTCTTTGTTCTGCAATTGCAAAACTTCTTGGAGAGAGCCTTGGGTTATTTATAGCCTTGTATTGACCAATCTGCATCAGTACATCAGCACGTAGTTCCGTCATCGTTCATCGTGTCGAAAGGATTAAGGGGCTTTAATCAAATAAAAATGATTGATTCATAAGCACTATCAAGGCTAAAAGCAGACGACATGAGCACGCATATTGAAATATATTGATCACGTGATGTGACGTCATAAAAGCATCGCAGGGGGTCGACTGGTTTAGCTTTCGGCTCGTTTATTCACATTGAGGCGCTATGTAAATTGTCGTCTCGACAGCCTTTGCATTACTCTAAATCCCTCGTACTCTCTCTCTCATTAAAAGGCACAATGTAATCTAATATTGGCATGCTCCATTCTATTTTGATTTATATAAAACATTGCGATGCCTAATTATAAAGTCAGATCGAATGCGTTTCAATCTATGATATGATTTTACATCTCGATTTCTGCAATCGTATCTAGATGTGACAAGTGGCATGACGATGTGGGGATAATAGTAGATCGGGTGTCACGTGCAGACTAAACAAGTCAACTGGGGTACGGCTGTTGAGAAATAACCGGCTTTGTTGTTGTTTTGAAAAGAGAACGCAGATTTCATCAGATATTTTAAATGCATATTACATCTCGAAGCATGCTTTATTTGCAACAAACACATAGAAACAACAAGTTTGATAACTTAAGGGTAAAGCATAATGCCATGTTAAATAATATGGCGCTGTGAGACAGAACAAACCGTCAATTGTAAATAAATGAATTGCCAATTTAGAGTTTCGGTAATGTAATTCAGGATTTTGCAGAATATTGTTGAAATACTTGTAAAAGGCAATTGCTAATATAAATATCAAACTAGCCGAATCATTCCGATGCAAACCTTAACTACATGTGGCATGAATTAAAGACAATTCCAGTAACATTTCAAACCTGATACTTATTGCATACTTTTCAAGACAGAAGGAGAGGATCTCCGAATGCGACATTGTCTTCATATAGGACAAGACATATTCATTTAAATGGTCTGTATTTACACAACAGAAAAGTCAACAGAACAAAGACAGATAATTTGACTTTTTTTTCAAACAAATGTTTTAGTTCAGACGGACTTGGCTCCGTTTGTCTGGTCTAGCCCGAGGGGACGGGAAATGAGCAGATGGTGTAACGACACATCGTTATTTAAGTTCAGCAGTAATGAGGGGACACGAGCATGTAATGTGATAATAAGGACAATCAAGTGCATATTTAGCTGGTCCTTAATTGAATATGTATCCAACAGGGGCGGACAACTCGTTATGTCTTCTTGTGCTGCCCTGTTGTAATATGATCATTTTTCAATGCAAATGAGCATAAATACGTACTGTATTGCACGTGTTCTGGCTATCCAATTTATATTTATTTATGGGCACACATTCACTAGCAATACGTTTCCTCTTGGACATTTATTAAATTGCGAAAATAACCATATTCAAAGTAAAGGCCTTTTATAGCCTAAATTGTAAGCCGTGGGCACGTTCATCGACTTAACAACTTTATCATCTGGCCATCGGGCTACTATTATCCATCTATCGACCACCATGAGGAGTCTTTCATTCCGCTTATGACAGCCGACATTATGGTGCCACGGAATTGTACCATCCTCTCAAGTACCCTTTTACACCTGCGTGAAGTGAAACAATGCGGGGTTAATTTTTGCTGAAAGAAATTAGCAGTGTCCTTTGCACAACTTAAGCCTGGTACCACTCGACTCCCAACGCGAATGTTCTACAACTTGACCACTGCTCCCCACATAAAACTGGGTAAAGTTGTAGGGATATATATATATATATATATATATATATATATATATATATATATATATATATATATATATATATCTGCCTTCAACTCGTGTTCCAACTAAGGATTTTAGGCATTGGAATGCTTCAAAAAGGTTATCAAGTAGTATTTATGTTAATATTGAACTGTATTATAGTGTTGTTTTTTCTCTCTTCTTTTTCATTTAAAAGATTTAGAACAACATTTTACATTGGATATAGTTTGATTTAAGAGCATGTATATTTGACGTTTTACAAAGTCAATGATTTCGAATATGAGTATCAGAGTAAATGATCTTTTAACTCATTAACAAATGAAGTTCCTAATTGATTATTATGCCAGATGTTTACTTAATAGATATTAAGTTAGGAAATAAAAATAAATTCAAACGGGGGCACCTCAAATAGATGTCAGCAGTCGGTTTTATTTTTAAGAGGAGATAAATTTGGTCATAATGATGACAGGAAGTTAACAGTTTAGAAGTTATGACCAAAGTTTTACTTTTTCACTGTATTTCTTTAAAAGAAGATAAAATTGGTCAAAATGAAAATAAGAGTAATTGCCCTTGATGAGAATGTAGCCCATGTGATAGTAAACAAGTATGTGAAGTTGGATGACAGAATGTGTCATAGTTTTGTAGTTATGGCCATGGTAAAAGTTTTCAACGACGACTTCGCTAATGACGCCGACAACACCAGAGTGATGACAAAACACGAAATCCGAAGAATCAAGATTCATATTAATATTTTGATTTTTATTATCTCTGATGTATTGATATATGACCGAGTGGTTAGAGCGCCCGCCTTGGGAGGGGGGTGGGGGCGTGGGTTCGATCTCCGACCGCGAAATACAAATTGGTACTGGTATAGCACCCTTGCTTGGGGCTCAGCATATAAGGGTAGTTCCAGGACTGGTTGGCCCGATGAGTTTGATTTATCAATATTTAATCCATTGATTTTGGAAATCTCATATTTTTAACATCACGTCTTCATGGCGTTTTTTACGTATTTCAAAAACATTTGCATTCATTGTTTATGAATAGTTGTTCATGTACATGAAAGGTACCAAACGAACCTTATTTGCTAATGCATTCCTGTCAGCCAGATTTGCAATCTATTTTCCTGGTTAAATGAAAAACAACCGATAAGTATTTAATATTTTAGCGAAATATAACCGAGACGCTTTTCTGATGATTCAGCCAGAAATAAATGATTAACCGTGATCAGTAATATCCTTTCCCGATTCTATCTGTTTGAAGTATTCAAATAAGCACTTTATTTGTCATTGAAACACAAAGTGATCTCGAAAAAAATCTATTGTCATTTTGTTATTTTCACTTCAAAGAGACGCTTTTCAAAATTTGAATCAATCCTGGAAACAATAGTCTTTAAACAACAGAATCAATTGATCTCAACAGAATAGTTCATGCAATAATATTACCTTTCTAAAAACTGTTCTAGATAAATATGCGATTGTGACACTCTTTCACAAAAAATAACACTTCAAGGACAATATTTTGCTTTAATAACTTGCGTCATTTTTTCGATCTTTATATTTTATTTATTTTTTCTTCATTTGTACGTTTGAATCCGGTAAGAGAAACTACTACAAGAGAGATTCATTCTGAATGTGTATTGTTAGCCCAACAAAGTAGAAGTGTGTTTCAAGTGGCCCAAACTTCTCGAAGATTCGTGCTTTTATTCAAACCCAAACCTAAGTGTGACTATCGTACCCCACTTAGTTTGATAGCAGTGTTTATAACGGAGACAGTTATCTCCAGCACAACATTAACATCAAGATGGCATTTTCGCGCTGTTTAAGGTAATCTATCCATCATTAAATTATGATCATGGTCCATCAAGTGATCGTGGGAATTATATTTTAAATGCAAGCCTTTAAAAACTTAAAGCAACAGTCTGTAACTCAAAGTCAGTAGATGCTTGCATATTTTAAGCATTTGAAGGACCATGATTATAATAAAATGACAAAAGAAACGCATCCTATGGGGCCTCGACACATCAGTTTTGAGGTCATGGACAAAGCAACACAACCACTGGATCATCCTAAAGGACGCGTGTTTAACAAAAAAATTGTCACTGAACAATATTCTTTCACAACAAAACCATGTCCGTTGTTAATATCGGCTTGCAAATTTGATTTCTGAAATGAATCATAATTGATTAATCAAATCTTATCAAAGCCCCGAAAAGGAGATTGAACAAGAATGGGGATGTCCCCTCTATTTAACGATTGTAACGTTAATATAATTTACAACAGTGCCATGGCGTAACGGGCTTACAAGGAAGAATTTTAAGACGAAAACGTTTGAAGCACAAACTGGAAGCTTCCTAATGTAATATATTGTCAAAATGAAATAATATTGGTCCAATTTCCTCACTGGTGTATTTAATTTGACAATTATGTAAACTACGGTAACATTGCAGAGAGAGTGTTCCCAGTAAAGCTCAAATGGACCTTTGAATGCGAAATTTTCTGCGATGAGAATTGAGATGGGATGTTTTGTTGCTATAACAGTTCGTTCGACAGTGGTAAAGTAGAAGTTGATCAATGAAAAGTTAAACTCGTTGGCAACGAATATTGATGGAAGAAAGGCTTTTGATATAACCTATCAAAACCTTATATATAGTTCGGATTAGCATATTTGAACAAAAGTCTCAAAGCAAATGGATACTGCTTTGTCGTTTTCATATTACTTTCGATGAAATACACGAGCACAGCCATAAGCCATTAAAATAACAAGTATTATCATTAATCCGAGTTAGAGAAAATATCAGGATTATCATTTATACAATAGGTCTCGCTCTTCAATGTAATATTGCGATATACATATGCTTTTAAATTAAACAGCTCTTACCTTTGACAATAGTTGTCAATTTTATCATAAGCAGAAATGATGTCAGCAGTCTCCAAGGTGATACTTGCACGTGCATCTTTACTGCGCATGACTTTTCACCTGGCTGCTATTCCCGAGAAGAAAACATTTGCATATTATCTGAAAAATACAATATAAAGCAAACATCAGTATCTTCAGTATTTGTTTGAAAAATGTTGAAAATCATACTGATCAACATTCTACTTCATATTCTGCCAACTTCGACAACAGAGCAGATCCAAAAGACCATTTTATCAGAGGATCGGTAATTGCCGGTATAATTCGCTGATTTAAATTGACCAATCAGTGACTGGACAAAGATCGTAAATGTGTGTTTATTTCCAATTGAACTATGTGGAATTATACACCAGCATGTAGATTAGGTGTTCGGGAAGTGCTCGTTGATTTACGTAAGTTTACCTCTACTTTTAGAGTAAAAATGTATTTTCAAACAGCTCCCTGAAGGCGCCGCTATCTGATCAGGGACTCCGTTTTTTGCTTTTACAATTGTGAAAATACGATTTGCATGGCTAAGAAAATTCCATTATTGCATATATTATTTACACTATTTATCAAGTCACAAATTTGTACATAATATTCATAAGGTGGTGGGTTTATTATATGATAAGGAAATAAAACATGGCAAACAAAATACTGAATGTCTTTCAACTGATCCCAACATTGCAGAAAAACGAAAGTGGCAAAAATGAAATTTCGTTGTAAACTATCAATAAGAGGTGGAAATTGCTCTTTTTTCACATTCTGATTCAAATTTGCATTGTTTATTTGGATTTATGGGCCCCATATGTCGCAAGGAAGCTTAATTTGTTTATAGTATTTTTTTTATCTGAAACTATATATGTACACACGGACACACGCAAACTCATACACAAATGTACCCTTTATCAATTTCCCTGAAAAATGTTTTAAATTAATACAAATATTGTCAAAACAATTGTATCACAAAAAAAAAAGAGATATTTGTCTGCATTGCTTTATTTCATGCAAAGCGAATTCTAAAAATTGAAATGCTATTATTTATATAAAAAAGGCGATAACCAAGAACAAAAAAGACGCATGCATCTTACACAATAAAACAATTGATCGTTTGCAGATGGAATCCTCTTTGAAATACCTTTTAAAGCATCCATTGTAAAATCCTTTGAGGCAATGCATCTTTAATTTTTTCAAAGCCAAAGAAGATTAGAGATAACAAATTTGAGTTTCACGAAGAAGGACAACAGTAGTCATAAATCATTGCAAGACGCGATAAGAGACATAAAGGCACTGCAAGAAGAGTTATTCAGTATGGGAATGAAGAGTGAATCACTACACTAAATAGACATGACAAATCGGCGTCACGTGGCACTAGAGACCCCTTGCCGCTCATTTAAGCCATTTTACGACATGACACAAAACTAAATCCAGATCCGACTGTAATCACTTCTCACTAGGAACATGTTTTAGAAAGATAAATAACAATTTGATTCCAACGGTGCATTGTGCAAATTTATCAGGCTGTTAGATATGTCTGATAAAGTAAATAAGTATACAAGAAATGGTCACGGTCATAATTATCATTATTACAAGTGTCGTATTACTTGTAAATTGAAAGATTGCAAGAATTTGCTAACTATGCTTATTGTACATAAGAATGATTACGGTGACTGAAAATGTTTACAACTTAGTAAGCCATGTTGTAACACAATGCTAGGATACTGTTTAGGCAGACACACCTGAAAGCCAGAGCAGATTCACGTAGTTTACAGCCATCATAACACACAAACAAACGACATTTAAATGTATACTAGAATATGTTTATTATAATAAATTATGTTGTTTGACGTGATCGTAGCCTAATTTTGAAAACAATACAAACTCCCAGTAGGGTGATTTTAATTTCTGCGACAACCAAGAAATTGTAGGCCTTAGTCGCCTTCACAAAAAAAAAGAAGAAAATAATTCCAAACTGCAACAACATAAGCTTATATCACGTTATATATCGTTACGCACAATATTGCGGCTGATAAGCGTAACGTCAAACTGACTTGTTCTTTTCGTTACCCTCGAGAAATAAGATCAATGATCAAGTGAAAATTTGTGATTTACTCTATGATTTTATTTATTTAATTTTCTGCATATTGCAGTTCATATCTTATACATTTACATATCTTAAAGACTGACTTGACTTGACTATTTGAGTTTACCGTCGCTTCGACAGTATTTCAGTCATATAGCGACGGCCAGCTAATTACAGGTGGAGGAAGACCCCGAATGCACGGAGGTACCCGGGTAGAACCACCGACCTACCGCAAGCCAGCTGGAAGGCTTCCTCGCATGAAAAACCAAATGACCCTGCCGGGGTTCGAACCCACGCGGTGAGGGGCTGAGCGAGTGTTAAAGTCAGCGACTTTACCCTCTCGGCCACGGAGGCCCCATAGCCTAAAGAAACAATGCTAGTGCTGATTTTACGTAACATTTAAAGTATAGAATAAATGTTATCATCTATTTTTTAAAAAATAATTAGTAAAAAAACCTACATATATCGTCCTTTGAAAAAGGTCATCATCGGTACTCTACAATGATATTTGATATGATTATTAAATGCGAATTTCAACCCACCGCATATGTTCTTAAATTAATTCAAATATATAGACCTGATTCACAACTGAATAATGTTTCTGTCAAATAATTTAAAGATTGTGTGATTCTTAAAGAAATCCAATATCGCTTTACTTTTTAGTTTATCAAATCTTACAAGAACATACAAAACAAAATTTTTTTTTAAATTTCTTAAATAAAATTGGCTTTTATCCGTCAGTACAAAATGACACTTGGAAAGAGTCTTCTCTCTCTCTCTCTCTCCTCTCTCCTCTCTCTCTCTCTCTCTCTCTCTCTCTCATGTTGTGGATGAGAAAGACCTACGTCTTATTATATAGATATTATTTAAAGTATATTTATCGTTGCTTAAGGTTAAAATTTATCGTCTAAAACGCATATGTATCACTAAGAAGCAGAATTTCATTTCATTTCTACCTTACAAAAGAACCGCTGTGTCCTTTTAAAGATTGAGACATACCTATTACACTGCGCCTGTATGTTTAAAATCACTCTAACAAATAAATAAACAAATAAATAAATAAATGAGGAAACATGCGCACTCACACACACACTGAATGGTTAGAATGGTGAATCAGTGTTAAAAGTGATGTGTTCACAACACCAAACAATGCTACCTCAGGAAAAGACATATTTTCAAATGCAATCCGTATTAGGTAAAAGACTTTGTAAATGAGTCAACTTAGATCCTCTAGGGCCGTTCTTTTCAGCTCCATCAAAGAAGTCAAAGAACATGTTGAAAAAGGCGGATGTCTCTGAAGAAGACTCCTTGAACGATGACATTGACAGAAACGATCCGGTTGAGGACGTATTGATTATGTAATGTGTTCTTCATAACTGCCTCGATTTATCATCCAAACGATACAAAAAACAAATGGTGCTAAAAGTCTCATACATTTCAGAACTCATAAATTTCCGCTGCACTCATAGCGTGTGCG
Source organism: Solen grandis (assembly GCA_021229015.1). Lineage (NCBI taxonomy): Eukaryota > Metazoa > Mollusca > Bivalvia > Adapedonta > Solenidae > Solen > Solen grandis. The sequence goes on along the minus strand of JAIFHC010000795.1, from coordinate 32,404 downwards.
CGAGTTCTTTTTATAAACAATTATTGCGTGATAGAAGAACGCTCAAGCGTAAACAACGTTTTCACGTGCTCTGTGTCAAGACATAAAACGATAGTAAATTTTCATAGATAACAATAATTGGCTGTCTGTATACAAACAATAGATAATTCTGAATGTGCCTTAAGTGCGTTTGCCAATTAATGACAACTTCGTGTTTTAAATAATTATCTACTTTAATAATAAAAGCTCATTTGGCGAAATTTACACTAACAGCCCCGTCAACATTATTTGGAATCAGCAGGAATCTAGCAGGAAATAATATTCGTTTAAATACCGCGCCACATTTGGGAGGAAGATTCATATTGGCCTAAATTCATATAGTTGTGTAGGTATTCCTTTCCAATACGCGAACTGTGCTTCGAAGCCGCCTCGAATGATTCTTGCGACTTCCGGGTTAAATAGCTTTCCAATTCAAATCGAATGTAGTTAGAACATAGTGGGAATACTGGGAAATTACTTGGGAATGTCATAATATTTAGTATTTTCTTCAGATACCGCACGAGTACAGACCGATTGATGCCCAAATTTCAACCGAAATCCGATTGAAAAGTGCCTCGAATGTGGTAAGAACCCACCTCGAATACAGTCTTAAGGCTTCAGGAATAGGTACAGAATATGTTCAAGAATTCATTTAATTTGTTTACTTATATGTACTTCGAATGTACTTGGAAAGTGACATACATGCCACGAGCGTATCAAGAATACCAACGGAATTGTCTCCGATAGGGTATGGTAACTATGGTATTGGACTGATATATTCTGCCACCGACTTCAACACTATATTACAGCATATAATCAGCTGAACATCGCTACAACTCCCAAATATTGTCCGACTTTAACAGTGGTCATTGTTCCTATCAGTTCCAAAACATCCCTGTACGCACCTATCGAATTCTTTTTCATCAGATAATTTCACATCCACTATAATATTTGGTAACATCCAATAGTCTACAACTTCAGCATATATGTTAAATAACACCCCCATAATCCAAGGTTGTTGGTTCGAGACATACTATGCACAAATTCCAACTTTAAAGTACTGGTCAAGCTAAGAAATTGCAGCGGGCGATTCATTTCGTAAGTCGCAATCAAAAGCTATGTAACAGATCTAAAAAATATTGTTTTTTTTTTCTTATCACATTCTAAGAACGAGTCTTACACACAGTTGCATTGTACTTGTATATTGCATATTCTTCGTCTCTAGTACCAAAGAACAACCCTGCAGTAGCAGTCTAACCAAACAATAGACCCTTGTGTAATTAGATAAATTTATAGCATGGTTTATCAGATATTATAATGAATTAAATATGTCACCCACTGTTATCGGTTTCTTGTATTCCTGTATCGACATATCATCAATTTTAACAGCGACTTAAGATTTGAATGAGTTCGAACTTTGAGCTAATTAAATCCGGGCCTTATCTGGTGGGTGCACGCGGATCGCACGTGCTCCGTTGCCATGGTGATGTATATTATCTAGTCACAGGGGATTATTAATTCACGTGCATAGGCAGTACAAGCTCGATATCATAATGGCCGACAATATTGGACTGGTATCATCATGGTTCTTTTCAAATTCATCTATGTCTAGGTATTGCGGGAGTCTTGAATTGTTTTATTTCAAAATGAAATATATCCAATGTAAATCAAGTAAACATACATATTTATGATGTATATCTAAATAATTCTGGAAACTTGTGAAGCCGACGGAAACGTCTCGAAAAATATGACGATAAGATAAATTTGGGGCGGGGGTCACTTTCTTCCATAGAAAAACATTATCTTTGTAACAAAAAAACACACAAAACCCCCCTCCCCCAAAAACAACAACAACAACTTGGAATATATGTGTTTTAAATACTTTGATCCGTTACGTAGCTTTTCTCGGCCTTGACTCCTCATACCAATGTCGATAAATGTAACTGGTATAACTCCCTCGCGCTTGTCAATAAGTTCCAGAACTGTTGGCGGTGCCAGGAAAATGTGACATGTAGTGATAACATACCACTTGCCAAGACAAGAAAAATGTGACTTGTAGTGATAACATACCGGTTGCCAAGAGAAGGAAAATGTGACTTGTAGTGATAACATACCGGTTGCCAAGAGAAGGAAAATGTGACTTGTAGTGATAACATACCGCTTGCCAAGACAAGAAAAATGTGACTTGTAGTGATAACCGGTTGCCAAGAGAAGGAAAATGTGACTTGTAGTGATAACATACCGGTTGCCAAGAGAAGGAAAATGTGACTTGTAGTGATAACATACCGGTTGCCAAGAGAAGGAAAATGTGACTTGTAGTGATAACATACCGGTTGCCAAGAGAAGGAAAATGTGACTTGTAGTGATAACATACCGGTTGCCAAGAGAAGGAAAATGTGACTTGTAGTAATAACATACCGGTTGCCAAGAGAAGGAAAATGTGACTTGTAGTAATAACATACCACTTGCCAAGACAAGAAAAATGTGACTTGTAGTGATAACATACCACTTGCCAAGACAAGAAATATGTGACTTGTAGTAATAACCGGTTGCCAAGAGAAGGAAAATGTGGCTTGTAGTGATAACATACCACTTGCCAAGGCAAGGCGTTACTATATCGATCGATTCCATGAAGTCAAATTGATATAAATAATGTCGGTGAGACGTTAAACCAGATAAAAAACAAACTACAGAAATACTTCACCTACATATGCACTAATAAAATTTGCAATTATTTCTTCGTTATTATATGCTTATAAATTGTTTCAAAGTTTGCATTCTTTTTTACCTTTGACTGTTTCTCATTCTATGATTTGTACATTTTCTTGTAGTGCCTGGTTTTCTATTTCATACATTTGATCGTATGTTAAATAAACCAGACTGTCTGTCTAATGAATAATTACTTAATCTAACTGCTAACCTGCCCTTTTTAGAGATTGCTAAGTCTACATGAGGATATTTCTCTGTCAGTAAAATGCGCTTTTATTTACAATGAGAACGACCTCTTATAATGAGGTTATCATTTGCAAGGAATAGCAAATTTTACTGCACACAAAAAATACATTGTTTAAATAATTATGCATTCACATTTTTGAAAAATAATCGTAGAGGGATAATTTAAATGTTGATTTACTCTTGGCTGGAATTTATTATATAGTATATAGTATAATATATAGTGATTCTGTGATAATAACTGTATACATCGTCACGTGATAACTAGATCCCGTGTGATATAATATATTATGTATACAAGCACTGTTTTGGAAAAGAAATGACGATGTAACCTACAGGACCATGTTTTGTTAAATATTAAACGAACTAGACACGAGCTATATTGAAACCAGTACTATATTATATTATACCGTTTTATAATTACTGAAACCGGTGATGTGATATGTCTTATGTCGTTATATGATAATGTGATATGCTGTACAATGTGATATGAATTAAGGAAACCCACGATTAGATTTGCTTTAACTTTAAATTGTTTGCGTACTTATTTGGTTTAACGTAACATCGACAGTATATAGGTCATTTTTGAAATTACATGAAGCAGATATAGTGCTGCCACACTGCCGTATCAAGCCGTAGACATGTTGCATGATACCACACCCATTCACTTTATCCTGAAACCGGGTCAACCAGTCCTGGTACTACCTTTTTATACTGAGCGCCAGGCAAGTGAGCTATACCAGTATCATTTTTCACAACTTTGCCATGTCGCGCCCGGGTATCGAACCAACGTCGTCTTAATTCCTGGGTGGACGCTCTAACCACTCAGCCACCGAAACCGGTACTATACCTTGTTCTACATTTACGATATACTAAAATCAGTGATGAAATATGCTTTATCTCCTGAAATTATCATGCTATTCCTAGATCTTGTCATACTGAATCCCATGAAGATTTACTGAATCCCATGATGATTTACTGAATCCCATGATGATAGATTAACTCCATTATGATATACTGAATCCCATGATGATTTACTGAATCCCATGATGATTTACTGAACCGCGTGGTGTGATATACTTTATCTTGTTATGTGATATACTGAATCCCTTTACTGAACCGCGTGGTGTGATATACTTTATCTTGTTATGTGATATACTTTATCTTGTTATGTGATATACTGAATCCCGTGATGCTTTACTGAACCGCGTGGGGTGATATACTTTTTCTTGTTGTGATATACTTTATCTTGTTATGTGATATATGTAATCCGTGTTGCCATATTGTACATATTGCTTTAAGATATACTATAGGCCGTCATGTGATAAATTGATATGCTAGACATCGGCATGTGATATACTAAATCCCGTTATATGATGTACTAAACTAAACGACAGACTTTGATGTTAATCACTCGACACGTGTTTGTCAGAGTGCGTAGAGATACTGGGTAACATTGGGAGACGAGGACACCAAGATCAAAGACAGTTGGTCCATGGAGAACAATACCAATGTTATGGAGTTAGGTTTATTTTTTAAATATATCCATACCTATGATTACCACGACATTTGTGTAGTTGACATTGATTATTGTCTAGCTCTACACGTTCCTCTTACTCTTAATGACATATACAATATATCAATACGTGTGACCATTTGTAAATGTTATATTGATGTACTATCAAATATATATTCTCCACTTTCATCTGCATTTGTAACACAAACCCTTTTTTAATTACTAAACAATGTTATATAGAGAAAAATAAATACAATATCGGGTTGTTGAACAATACATTGCATAGGGCCTCCGTGGCCGGGCAGATAAAGTCATAAACACGTCCAATCGAATCCCGACATGTTCTTTCAGATATCCTTCCAGCTGCTTGGCGGCTGGACGGTTGTTCTACCTGGCTACGAAAAAAATGAAATCAAATCAAATAAAATACACACGAATTATTCATTTGGACCTACCGGTATATCAAAATTCCTCTTTTGTTTTATCATATGTATTTATCGACTACACATATGTGGTTTTCATGATGTGTTTGTTGTAAGAATATCCCACGTCCGTTCTGTCTCTTACGTCCAATACAGTTTTGAACCGTAACATGTGTTTGTTCCACATCCACATTTGAAACACTATCAGCATTGCCCAAGTGTATCATATTCCAAAAATTAAACACAGGATAACAGATGATGTGTTCTGCTCTTTTTTTCACATCTTAATCACAGGAAATCGCTTCACGTATCTTTTATCCCAAGTGCACGTGTGTGTTCCTTCTTATGTCTGCTACAGTGTAGGACATGTTCACTTTTGCCATTTAGTTCTATCTTCCAGAAACCAAAAGTCTGTTTATCTGTTACATTGTTTTACATCCCACAAACGGGATTTCATTCAGTTAGATTAAATGCCTTCTTGAGGCTGATGTAGTACATTAAAATCACTCTACAGTATAGCGTCTGATGTGACATAAAGTCAATATATCCTGTCACCAATTCAACCAGTTCTGGAACAACCTTGCATTTATGACGTCCGCCAAGCAGGGAGCTACAAACACTTCTTCTTGATTGGGGATCTAACCCCGAATTCTTGCTTCCTAATCTCTTCGCACCGGGAACTTTGTGTGTAATTCCTCTTACTTTTTACTTATACATGTATATTGTCGATAGGTCAAGATGTTACATATAAGAACAGCCGTAACTCAGAGCGTTATATGACAAGATATGGATATGTCATTAGGATATGTCAATATTACTGAAGATTGCTTCTTGTAGTTGAAACTCTAATATATTTTCTGATATTGGAATGGCAGTTAAATTTAAGCAAATGTTTAACAAATATACATTTATGCATATACCTATAAACATAATTCACATCAAATAGATATTCGTTTTTGTTTGAGACATTGTAATCTATGACATTTAATTGTTTATCTTACACAGAATTTTAATTAAAATGTACATCAATTGAAATTCAATTTCAAAAACCGTTTCTAACAGCAAGGGCTGACAAAAATAAAAAAATATACATAACAAACTAGGTTAATGTAAAACCTGAATCATTAAGATGATGAAGATATATTGCTAACAATTGAAGCAAGGTTTTGTAACTTCGATTTTAACGATTTGTTCTACTAAAGCATTCTACACATTATGGAATAAACACGGCACGTGGCTCAATATTTTACGACATTTGTTTTTATCGTCTTTGTCTCTGCACGGCAGTTGCACGAGATATAAAATGTGTGTAGAGTTTCAATTACACACGCAAACCAGATTGTTGTTTTGATACATTGCAGAAGGGCAGCCTAATAAAAATGCCTGACACCAGAGTGGAGACAACAATTAAACTACATCCCATCAATATTACACGCAATCCCGCAGTCTTAACGATGGAACATACTAGCGAGAGACGATTGAACAAATCGTACCCGTAAATCATTCATATCAAACAAAATACGTTTAAGTGTTTTTTTTAACACTTTACTTCATATAGACCCATCTTGATGAATTGGCAAACAGAACAGACCCAGATCAGAGAGCTCATAAAGGTACTGTCTGATCAGGGTCTCCTTTGTTTGCTCGTACAAAATTTTAACTCAAATCTTACGCAGTCTGAAAAAAAAGTTTCATTTAATTTTTAATTATGTCAATTGATATTCATTAAGTCATAATTTCATGGTTCAAAGGGTAACGCTATAATATATTCTGCTGAGAAGTATACGCCATTGTTTTGACTTGGACTCTTGAAGTTGCCCGTTTAGAATTCCCTAGCTTCGTTGAAATTGAAATAAATGAATTCGCGGCATTGAATAAATGATTACAAAACGATAGAACCATGGACTAGGGTTCGGTCAGTAGAGTAATCAATTTTAACGGTAGAGTGTGCATCCGAAAAAAAAATGGGAAGACTCGAATCAATTATGTTTGGGGGCATTCAAGGCGAGGAGTGAGTACACTAAATCATTCGCTAATTGAGTACAGACAGAACGGTTGAGCCCGAGTTCTTCTGCCGGTTTAACAGTGCGATTTATGTAAGAGACACTCGTGTTAAGAAGGGCCTCTACTCACGCCATTGCATCAGGCCTCCACTGTCTGAAAGCCATTCAGTCTCAATTGTACACTTGACAAATTGTATGCATTTTTTTCATAACTAAAACAGTTTATGTTAGATGTCTTGTAAATACGTAAACAAAGGCGTGCTTTTGAAATAAGATAATTTCAATAATGTTTTTGATATGTTACAACGGTATTTCTGCCATGTGACAAAAATAATTAAATATAACACATGTATGGTCAACATTAATGTATTGACAATTAAGTACTTGTAAAAAATTCAAAAAACTTTGAAACTTATTTATTTTACTTTTGTTCTTGTTTTTTTTTTTCTTTTAGTTAACCGTCGCTGTGACAGTATTACTGTCATATACATGATAAAAAATGGCCACTTAATTTAAGGTTGAAAAAAGACATCCGGGTATAACCAACGACCTACCGCAAGCCAGCTGAAGGCTTCCTTGTATAACAATTCCGAGTAGTGAGGGTGGGGTTCGAACCCACAGCGGTGAAAGGCTTTGTGAGTGTTAAGGTTCATGTTATTAATAGTACTACTTTGGTGGTATACAGTAATGTTTTAATTCACGAAGAGTAAACACGTGTGTATGAAGGATGCGTGTGATTGTTTGTTGGGTATCACGTCCCACCGAGAGTATTTCAATCATGTGGAGATTATGTCTACTTGAGACAGATATAGTGCTGACATACTGCAGCATCGCGCCGTAGACATGTGACATGATACCAAACGCAGTCCCGTTATACTGACACCGGGCTTATCAGTCCTGCAACTACCCTTATTTGCTGAGCGCCAAGCAATGGAGCAAAACCAGTACCAGTTTTACGAATTTAGTATGTCGCGGCCGTGGACCGAACCCACGACCTCCCGATTCCGGGACGGACGCTCTTACCAATTAGTATAGGTCCAATTTTAGACTAGACAAACATGTATTATTGTTACAATATTTTTTACTTATTATGACATTTAATTGATTTGGTCTTCGATTATTTTCAGGTAAGCACACGAGATGTTGTATGTAAAGGCTCTATAATTTGATGACATAGCAATTTATTATTTTAACAGACAATAATTTTGTCCGGAATATCTGTGTTGATGTCTGAACCCGAAATCTTTAAGTATTTTAGTCCAATGTTACATATATCATTCAAGTAAGACGAACACACAAATAATTTATAAATGGCGAAATTTATCATGCCGATAAGTTACAAAACATTCAAGAAATATCGATCATCGATTAGAAATAAACATCGTGTAGCACTATAGTTACAATAGTATTATTAATGGCATATTTTATTGATGGATTTAACTAATAGGACAAAGTATTCAACCATACAAACAAGTCACGGTCGGTAAATTTCATCCGCAGAAAGAACAAATAAGAAAATAGTCTGATGACGAAAAATGCTTAAATATGCTTTGTTTATCACCATTCACGACAAAGCAAATAGAGAATCCAGTTCTGAGGAGTCAGCAATTAATGAAATATTAAATACTTTATGGGAATTTAAAACTCCCCGATCCTGTCTGCATGAATTATGCATTCCATGATTGGCTAATCCGCGGCAAGTTATTCATCATTTTCACAGATATTCAACGACAGAAGGTAAATTGATATCTCACATTGTTGATTAATGATAGCAAGTGTATATCAAATGTTCGTCTCATGCTTCTGTTATGCAACGTCGATTAAAATACAGTAAAAAAGAGATTCTAATCAATTGCTGTTATTTTTTTGACCATTTACATATACCTCCTTCTGTACTTAATTCATTTTTAATATATGTTTGTTCAGTGTGTCTTCCCTTATGTTGTTTTTTTTCACATCTTCCTCCATTGATCTATCGAGGAAACAAAAGAAAGTAACAGAGTAGCCCATATCTTTATGGCTGACATATGGAGGCTAAATGCACGATATAATGTATTGTGGTATACTGCTTAAAAATGTCGGCTGCTTAATCTTGTTATCAATGTACTTTGAATATGTTCTGCAAATGTTGTCAAAATTCAACCTTTGTAATTGGCAACTACATACCGGAAGAATAATTACAGTATAAATATTAGTTATGGCTATATTAACATATCAGCATAGCATTATTATTTATTGAACACATGATTTAACGAGTTTTTCATCTGTTTTAAGTAATATAACTTTATTTTCGGAACATTTCTAAATTATACAATATATCTATTAGACTGTAATTACCTAATATTCAGCCATGCTGATTTCCTTCAGTAAAATGCAGAGTTGAATTTATTTCAAATTGCCATGCCTACCCGTCCTATATATGTCTAGCTAGACTCACAAAACCATAAAAGTAATATAAGAACAAAACTCTAAAAAATGTAGATGATAATACACGTTACTGCATACAGTAATAACTCAAACCGGGCTAAGTTAACATTCGTTTAAAGCTGTAATAACAAAGGCGCATCGTCAATATTTCATAATACATAATATACGAAGAAAAAGATTTAAAGATTCAGTCAAGCGATGTCAGATAATGCTAAAATTATAACTTTGATATAGAATATATCGTGGAATATAACTACAATACACCGCATGACATGTGCATCGAATTCGAAAACGTAACAAAGCCTCTCGCTAATGATGGTCCCTTTTGAAAGACTGGGACAAGATGAAGTCTCCGATCAAACCACTATCTCTGTTATGAATTTCTTTACGTTTGATGGATACGAACTTGTCATATTCTATTAAATAACACATCCAGACTGTCGGTTTAATGTGTTTCTGTCACGAGGAAGATATGGAAAAGCCCAGCATTGGTGCAGTTTCCGTAAGGAAGTTGTATAACAATGTGTTACACGTGAATAAAAGAGAAATGATTTGTTGCCAAGTGACAGATGTCTTTATCAAGTTAATGTTTACACACGAATAATCTATAGTTTAGCTTGAAAGGTGTTTATTACGCCATGTAATCAAATCAATACATTGAATGGTATGCATTTGTACATTCAATTGCATGCACTGTTGTTGGGTTTTTTACGCTATCACAGATCAATTTGAAAAGACCTGAATTCTGTCATAATATTGTATTATTGTAATTGATTTAGAATGTTCGGGCACCATTCAAATCATATAAGATAGAGAGCAATGGAAAACAAATAAGTACTTTACTGAAAAGGTTCTACATCAATTATACTGCAGATGGCAATATGTTTAAAAAAAAGACGCTTTGGTTAAAGTGATTTTATACTTTTGCATTTTATCGTACATTAGCCGTGGTACGATGGATGAGCGTTGATTTTTGAAATTAAGTAATGCGTTTAATTTCTGGCTTGTTTCAGATTCGTTCATGGCTTCCAAAAGATGCATAGTACTGACCCGCTGGAAGATCTTGTGGGCATTTTTTCCCTAACCGACGAAAGAGAATAAAGCTTTAGCTTACTTTGTCATTTTGACTCAAACAATTGAAATATAATGGAATATTTTTGCTGAGACGCATGATTGCATCTCATATAATTATACAGACGTTAAACATACTTAGGCTGTCACATGAACCAAAATGCCAGTCGCTAAAATTATGAACCAAACTGCCAGCTAAAATTATGAACAAGGCTGCCAGCCGCTTAAATTATTAACCAAACTGCCAGCTAAAATTATGAACCAGGCTGCCAGCCAGCCACTATATGAATCAATTTTTAAGTTGGCCTCTATTCATTGTAAACCATTTTACAGCACCCAGTGCCCAAATGTGATATAATGAAAAAACATTTTTGTCCCCGATGGCTGTCTCCAAGTCAGGTCTAGCTGTATAAATAATCTTATTATTGTTACCAAGGAGATTGTCTTATCCCTTCCAGAACCTTTGTGGCATACTGTTCAGTAATAGAAACCGCTGATTAAAGAAAGATTATTTGCTAATTAGATTAATTTTCAAAAGATAAAACAAGCGCAATGCAACATAATTTGTGAAACCAAAAATGTTGATCTTCAAGATCAATCTAATCAAATGTTGACTCATCGCCCTTAGAAAAGAAATAACCAGAGTCAAACTCCTTCATGGCCAAGGGAAAAGATAAAAGTTCATATTTTCTTGAGCATAACCAAGTTACAATGTTTTATAGTTCATTTATACCAGAATGGTCTCATTGCACACTTTCGCGTGATGTATTCAGTATTTATGTGGAAATTGTATACAGAAGAAAACAACACACTGAAAGAGAATCACTTACTTCTTGAAAAACTCTTAAACGTGGTAAAACACTCCTGTAAGCTTCCACACAGTAAACTTATGTTTTATAGCTCTTTATATTATAAATGCAGGAATGCGATATATATCAGAAAATATTTGTTAATCATGCATGCAAGTTATTGCACGAGCTTCTATGCGGATTGCGATTGCAGTCGTCAAAACTGCCAAAGCGCGTGGCTTGTGGGCCGTGGAAGGGAACATCGGATATGTTCTAATTAATATCCCCAATTAACTGAAATCTTCTCACAGAGCAAGTCGTATGTCGGGTCACAAATCCCTAACATCAATCCTAGTCAATCTTTCCCATTCCTGATCCATATTCCACGGTAATTATGACACAGGCTGTCTTTCATCACAGCACGAAGACAGGAAGCGTAGTGTCTGTTTTCGGATACCCTTCAGAGTTACCGCGAAGTGCTATTGATAAATACATTGTGTTCTCTTATTATGTAATGTATCCACCAAAACACATCAAGAATTCTGTTTCAAAATTTTTCACCATCATTGTTCGGTGAAGTTCCGGATTACTACAATGATTTATCTATCTGATCGTTACACTTAATGAACGTACAATACTCGTGTCAATAACGGACTCGGTAATTGAGTCCGCGTAATGCTTTCTATTTAAATAATTTAAGTTTTTAATTTGCTATAAATGATAAGCATGTTCATTTTGTGTTTATGAGAATAAAACAAAAAATAACCCATACACGTTTCGAGTTAAAGTCATAAAACTTGTGAATTATTTTAGCATGTTTGATAAACATTTGGACCTTTACTGAACAAAATCTATCGTCAGCGGACACACATTTTAACAAACTCTGAAATGGTTGTACATCAATCGCTACCACACTGAGATACCACGTGACCATGACGTGCACCTCGTGTCGCTCTGTATTGTTTACTGGTGATATAGCTGAAATTGAAGCTACGTTCAACTCACTGTAGCAGAAATCTGTGTAAGATCTCTTGCGATGGAGATTGACGCGTTAGTTTAACACAGCAATACTTATAATCCCGCTTTGTTTAAAGATGAAATACAAACACATCCACAGAACAGCTACTTTAAGCTCGAAATTTGATAGGCATGGCATTAAAAACAGACTTTGTGTTTAATATTTGAACTTCACATTACATTAAAAGCCCTCAGAAAATCATAGAATCAATTTTGCTTGTTTATCAATAGTATACTAGTATTTTTGCATGTTTTACGTCAATTGTTGGCAAACTATAAAGACCGTGGGGCAGCTGTCTCCTGAATGACGTTAGACAGGAAGTGAAATTGATGCTTAACATTTTACACAATTAAATATCATCTCGGAATTATGACCACAAAAGGCTGCCATCTGAAATGAAGTCTAGAGACAGCTGGTCTAGATAACAAATATATGAAAAATAATTAACTTCTACGGTATGGTATGTTTAAGTATACAGTCTGGGTCTATAAGATGGTGCTTTCATATTTTATAAAATCAGCTTATTCAAGTTCTTTCTGAATAAAAAACACTGATCGAAGGTAATCTCATATCAGAAGTATATTCTCACATCATGATGACAAAAATAGGAAAACTAAAGCGGTCTAGAACAAGCCATTGGCAACACTGGCGTTGTGACACATGTTCCGCTTGCAACAGGCTTTGATGCATATCTGCCAATATCGTATTTCAAAGGTGGTTTCTTTTTACAGGTATAAATGTCCGGATACGACATATGTCTGTTTGATCGCGATCTCAACAATCCTGACAATACTATCATAGATAAAGAACGGACATGTTTATACAGTTAGTTTGTTGATATAAGACGATGAAGAATTGATGCAAAATATAATGTTTCTTCGATGACCGCATGTTCAGTAATGAGTAAGGATAACTTTGTATAATGTTCAGTCAACCTGTTGCACGAATATCATTCTGTTTATAGGTATACCGATTCATACAAGCATATCAATAACAGTTTTCTGTGGCATGGTTTAGCTAGACGTAGCTAGATTCAGGCGAACAGAAATTGAATTTTATCTTCGAATAAATTATGTTACTTTTGCACATCACATGATAATTCCCATTCCATTACAGCACATAAATATATAACAGAATAAGAAGTTATTTATAACTAATTCCTCAATAATTAGGAAAAAAGCAGGGTAGGCACATCCGTTAATATCGTCTTGAAAATTACATTTTGTTATATTAGGCTTGCATATTTTTGATAATACATCTCAAAGTAAAATTATAAAATTTCCTAATTTATATACATGTATAATCATTATACGTGTTTTATCGCTTTTAACTATGTAGCAAGCCATTTTTGCGTTGGACCGATACAGCTTACTACATTACACATATATCTGATTTAATATGGACTTTGATGAAACTTATTTGAAAGTATTTCCCCTTTATTATTAATTGAACCATAGCAAAACATATGAAGTTAACATGTCCAACTAGAAAGAATACCCTCAATCTGTTTCCAATGTGCTTTAACAGTTTTAACAACACACGCCTTCGACTGTTCACACACCAAAACGTTTTTGTCTGTAATTCAAATATTTACAGAGCCTATGTAAATATGAAACATTGTTTCTGTCAGTACATGTATTAGTCACTGTCAGTTAAACCACGATATATTTGATTTGACTGAACTTGGTAGGGCGGGGCTGATCAAGTGACATTGATATTTGCAGCTGTTCAACTCAACTTGTAAGATAAGCAAATACCTTTTTTTTAAACTTCCTCTCTGTGTCAACGAAACTCTTACCATCAGAGAGTATACACTTATTTGTAATAGTTTGTTGCATATGTTATCAACCATCCTATTTCATTATTATAAATGTACAATTCATAATTTGTTAATATATTCCTTCTTATTGATATCTGCTTGTTGTTTATATATATAATTATACATGCGTGCATGTGTGTGTTTGTCAATTTGGGTTTAACGTCCCACCGACAGTATTTCAGTCATTTGGAGACTTGACTACTTGAGACAGATATAGTGCAGCCACACTGTAGTATCACGCCTAGCATGATACCACACCAGTCACATTATCATGGCATGATACCACACTCAGTCACATTATCATGGCATGATACCACACCCAGTCACATTATCATGGCATGCTACCACACTCTATTATCATAGCATGATACCACACCCAGTCACATTATCATGGCATGATACCACACTCAGTCACATTGTCATGGCATGATACCACACTCGTCACATTATAATGGCATGATACCACACTCAGTCACATTATCATGGCATGATACCACACCCAGTCACATTATCATGACACATGTACTTATGTATAATGCGCATATAATTATTTTAACCATCACATGTTGAAAGCATACACACATGCGAGTTAGAACAAGCTCTATGTTCTGTTCATAATATTCATGACCATTGAGGTGTAGTTATTTTTCTGCTGCCTCTCACCGTAATGGGTTTGAATCCCGAAAGGGTCATCCAGATTTTCATTCAAGAAACCCTTACAGCTGACTTTGATTTACCCGGGAGCATCTGTGCGCTTGGAGACTTTAGGTTATTTATCTTACGTCGATTAAAAAATATCTTACGTTCTCGGCGGTTCGTGGGTTGGACCAGTGACTCAGTCATTTAGCGACACCCAGCAAGTTACGGGGGGGGGGGGGGGGGAGACACAGTATCGCAATCAGTGCTCGTACCAATATCTTTCTTAGGTACACGACGTAAGTTACGTCGTACGTTATTACCGGGTGATACAGTGTGTTCAAAAATTTGAATCCCATAATCACTCTCAAACACGACTTTATAAGTTTATTGTGACTCAGCAACGATGTATTGGATAATGCAGGGATATTGGGGAAAATATAGACAACTAGAAATGATATTACATCAGTAATATTAATTGTGTGTATGTTTTGCATGCTTGGTGAAAAAAAGAAATTGTATATGGATAATCAAAACAGGAGGAAAAATACGACTGAAAGCAGATTAAAAGAATGATGATGAACATTCGTTTGATCTTAAATTTCCGGACATGGCGGTACGAGATAAGAAGATGTGGGTACCAGCATATAGACACTGATACCACACGGCCGGGAAAGATGGTGGTCTCTAAAGTGTTTAAACGTCGCAGGTTCATCATCATCATCAACAACAACAACAACAACAACAACAACAACATCATCATCATCATCATCATCATCATCATCATCATCATCATCAACAACAACAACAACATCATCATCATCATCATCATCATCATCATCATATCATCATCATCATCAACACATCATCATCATCACAACATCAACAACATTAAATATTAACAAATTTGCATTATTATATCACCTTCACCAATATTATCACCGATTCATGGTTCATTTCCAGATATATACATTTCTATTCTTTAGATTTAACGTATTCTTACTTTGAAAAAGAAATTATCTTTGACAATATAAGATTGTTACTCTCATAAATCAATATTTCCCTGCTAGTTAAATAAATAATCATATCTATAAGGAACTCCTTACATACAAATATTGAAAGTAAGTTCTATTTACATATATATTGATTTAAAAAAATCTATTAAATTCTAGAGCAACAAAATCAGTCGAAACAGAGGGTTTTATATGAGATTTGTTGAATGGGTATTTGATTGAGATAGAATTAAATAATGAATACGAATTAACTTTTATTTCTGATAACATCTGCGATTTCTTTCAAATAAACATGCAAATATCATTCAAATTAAAAAAAGAACAAACAGCAATTTACTTTTACCCAACCAAGGCGTCATTGATTTAATAAATGAATAAAAATCAATCAATAAAAACATCAATTAAGGAAAATAAATAGTTTTAATAACCGACATTAGATAAATAAAACAAATAAAATTATATAAAGTTATTTTTTATACAATTGTGACCCAGTGCCAACTCTGTTATGGTAAATTCTTCTAAAATCAGTCTGCCAGGCGTAACTAGTAAATCCAAGATAAGCAGATTGGTGGATCGATATCCCCCTACCTCCATACGTACTGGCGTACTGGAACTGCAAGAACTGTCCTAGACTCTCAAGGACAAATCTACCGATCTTGGAAAACGAAGTGGGACTTCTTTTTTCTACCAAGTTACAGTGTAGTATGTTAAGGCTATTAAAATTTAATTTTTCTTCTGTAAAAATATATAGGACTATAAAATGAAAATGCAAATCTAATTTGTATTCATTGATTCTCTTGAATTAATATATAATTAGATCAATAAATAAATAAAAAAAATCTAGGACACCGGTTAAAAAAAAAGACAGTGGCAGTGAAATAATAAACTGATTTTTATCTGGTAGCCGTGATATAATCATAATCACGCTGTTAGTTATGATAAGAAAGATCAATTTATTTTTTTATAGATTTAATAGAAATAGCCATAATAAAACAATTAAGCAGATGCTAACGGGCATAAATCCATATGACTAGATAAAGAAGTTAAAGAATTAAAAAGTCACCTTAAGTCAACCCACGCGTACTTTCTCTTAATTCTCTGACACGCATTGTTTGGTATAAATCTATTCGGTTTCATAGATTAATTCAAGATGAAAAGAAACCAATGCATTGCAAATATTCAACGCATTTCCCCCTATCTTAAAAAATCATATGTATCATAGTGTATCTATTTATGACAACTGTTGATGAAAGTAACAACTTTTTTTTGCTCGAGTTTCATGTCCCGTCGATTAGTATAGATATATGAAATAAATATATAAAACTTTTTCTCATATATTATATTAAAATATTCGATGAGGGATGGCTATTTAATCAAGTTTAATCGGTCATGTACAATATGAAAGCTTTCTATCATATATGATTTTATTTATGTTAGATTTATTTAATTTACTTTCATAATGTTTCTTTGTTCCTATTTCTCTTTGTTCATAATTGTTGCACTGAGTACAATGAAAAGTATTAATATCAGGATAATTTTTTATTATAATTTAAAATCCGTATAAAATTTCCCGATTAAAAGCATTCTATGACCATGATTGACAGCTTATAAACAAATCCGTGTGATTTTTTAATACAATAACGACTTATACTGTTGCAGATGAGGTAAATATTGAACGTAATCTGACTTTATTCTATTATTTTTTTTTTTATATATTAAGTTTTTGCATATTTTAAACGGAAATCAATAACGAACAGGTTTATTTTTTTTTTTTTTTTTGGTAATATCAATAGTGAAATGTTTACCTTATTCGTTTTTGTGAGTTTTGTAGTACAAGAGTTTTTTTTTGTCGTTTTCATGAATAGATTTTATAAATGTACTAATCATGCAATTCTAGCGAAATTTACCTCTCAAAGTATATTGCATTCATCATAACGTGTAACGTTTAATTTTTTTTTACATAAATGAATAATGCTTATGTGTTTTCCTTCTTCTTTTAAATGATCTTACACGATAAAAGCTTTTAGAAAATAAGATTCAAAGACAAAAATATCGCTGCCATATAGCGTATCCGAAAAATTAGCCATTACTCTAAAAAATATAGATTTTATCATAATCTGACAAACATCAAGAAGCGTTTATTACAAATCTGATGAGAGCGCATCAGAATTTCGCCATTAAATGAGAATATCAAAGCAGAGTCAAACGGATACCTCTGCATGACTGTCTGACCGAACAAAGCGAAGGACGCAGGTATTACAATTTTATGTTAGTTATCCCCAATTATTAACAAGGCGGTGTAGCAATAAATACGCGTTCTGCAGTAACCTTCTGACGAGTATCATTACGTAAATACTGTCATTATAAGGTAGAGAGAAATATATTACGATATGGGAAATGGTTTTATTTAACTATAGGAAATCATTGGCAGGGCTGAGAAAATCTTGCTATAATGAAGTGTAGGGAAATGCTAAGTTTTCCATTTCATAAAAAAATGATATCATAAGAATATGTTTTCCTTATCATAAGAATATGTTTTCCTTATCATAAGAATTTGTTTTCTATATTGTAAGAATTAGTTATCCTTTTTATAAGAAGTTGTTTTCCGTATTATAAGAGTATACTTACCTTATTACAAGAAATTGTTTTCAATGTTATAAAATATGTTTAAATTAGTATAATTTTTTTCCAGACAATTTGTAAATTAACTGAAATTTAGTACCATGCACTCTTAAAAAATATTTGTTTAGTAGAAGTACTGATATTATAATGTAGAAATATTGGTTTGTTGAAAAATAAATCAAAGTAAACTTATCATGAAAAAGGTCTTTACTGGCATACTTGAAATGAAAAGGAAACCTATATATCAATAGTTATTAGAAAAAATTTATATGTTTCAAATTATGAACAGTATAAAAAAAAAATATTTTATCGTAGAAATAGAATGCATATTAATGTTTTCTTTGATTTATTTTTTTATTTTCTTTGACCTTTTTTTTTTTTTTAAATAAATACGTTAAAAAATGTAAGAAGAGGTAAGACCTCCATATTTCTATAAAACGGATCACTTGCTTTGTAAATCTAAGATAAAACATAATTCATATACTTGTAAAAAATATGCAAAATTTGCATCTTTTTGTAGAAATAAAATTATAGTTAGACAAACTACTTTGTTTTCTTATGAAATTTTTCTTCAAATACATACAGATACATATCGAAAATACGAAAGTTGGTACCATTTACAGGCATTGTTATGATGAAATAGAGAACGCACCTTTAAAATATTTGTATTTACTTTGAATGGAATAACAATGCGTTGTAAGAATTCCTGAAGTAGATATTTAAAAGGATGTAAATAGACACACGATATCTTAAGCATATTTAGATCGAAAAGGCATGTGCATATTAAATAAATATATTTTTGTGTGTGCATATATGTTGTTTCTTTTGTCTTTCCATATCTGTTTGGTTGCTAAATTAGAAAGAAAGAAAATAAAACACAATTATTTTTTCTTCTTAGTATTTTATGAAGCCTTGTTAGATTAGACGGTTAATTTTAGAAATTTCTTTTTATCTCGGTCTTGCGATCAAGATAAAATAGCATTGTGTAGACTGCAATTTAAAGTACAGAGTACCATGCTATCAGTTTGACATGTATTACTTATTGTAATATGTATATCAATATATGAAATTGCAGTAGTATAAGTCTATAGGGATGCGTGAATATTTGTAATATGCACATTTAGCATATTTCCTTTTTTTGTAACAGTGTGTTTGTTATGTACATGCCACGTCAATGAATATACATTAAATATATATAATATACCGATATACTACTAAATGGAATTGTATATACACAATATAATGCATGTAGTTAGGACATACCTCTCACATGGTGTACATTTCATACATAATCTTACAAAAGCTACTTACCAAATGCAACACGCATATAATTTATTTATCACAAGCAATAACAAGCCTATAAATTAGCACGAGTAACTTTACATACAGTAACATATGTTTCTATTCTTACATGCAGAGTGCATAATCGGTTTATGTGAGCACATATATGCTAATTAATGATCATAGAAATTATGTCCTTTAACATGGAAATGCGTGCTTTTGATACTAGTTTGATGTTTTATTTAATGACTAAAAGAAATACCACGGGTACAGTGTGACCTCGCTTTCTTCCTAGTACCGAAGAGAAACAATGCGTTATGATTTTGATAATGGTCTAATTGTTGGTTGTATGAGACGAAGATACGCAACTAAAAAAAACTAAATTTGATTACACAATAAACACGTGTCGACATAAAATGCGAGATTTCCGCCTGATTGTGTACGGCTTATTTAAATATTTATTAATAACAAATTTGTGATAAAAATGGGCTTTTGAACATCTGTTCCCAGACGCCGTAGAATTCAAATGATCCATAAGCGAGTGTCAAAAAAATTTCTCACATTAATGTAGGTCAGGATGATATATCATGACGCTCCTCATATAAGCGTAAAATTGATCCGTTATCGTGTACATACCACACTCATTTCTCCCCCCTTGGAAAAAGTTGCGTTATATATTTTGTCATTATTGGTGTTAAAATTTTTATGAAGACAGAAAATGTATACGAAGTCATTGATAATACACGACTCAAATAACTTTTCTAAGATAAAACATCAAAATGAAAATGAAACTTACCTGCCGATATATATGACACACACTTCATACACTCAAATCCAACAATCTCTACACTGGTTCAGTTAAATTTCCTGGTTGCACACAGATTTCATGTATTAAGAGTCACATCCCGCCTGCATTTATGGACAAGGACATTTATAAATTTGAAACATAATTTCCGCTCTGCGAACGTCCATTATAACGTTGACCACTGAATCAACGCCGGGACGGCTAGCCACTCCGAAACAGATCCTGCCACAAAGAATGGTGAACAATTCATGTCACAGATTAGAACACTTTATCACAAGCTGGCCACTGAAGGTCCGAGGTGTTAATCAGATCATTAAAATCACTTAATTAGTATTCCGGATTGGATCTGTCACGCGCAGTATCCGAAGGGCGCGTGCAAAATCTCGCGGTGTATTCTACGGTTCCCGTTAGAGCGTTCGCTTTCCTCCGATGTTGTTCTGTGAATGAGCTTTAGTTGTATTGGGAGACTTTAGCACAAATCGGGGCCGCTCGATATGTGTGTATAATATTTATTCAAAGCCCAAGTTGCAAGAACGTTATCTGTTTATGATTGATTAACAATTTTGTCCAAAATGGCTAGGAATGAAATATAATGAAATTGTGTTTACTATCACGCTGCAATTTGTTATATCTGGAAAAACCTGCTAACCATCTGAAATTTATGAATTCCTTGTCAGGGAATTCAAATAGTTTAAATTATATATTTTCTCCAAGATGTTGAATTACATTCTTTGTTTATAGAGCCTATATCCTGCATATATGTATATACATTCAGATATATTCGCTATGATACATTTAGTTTAACTTTCCCCCTAAATTACTGTTTATTTCTAGTGAAAATTTGTTTCCCTCTTGTCACAAAACAAGGTCATGGCCACTGGATGCTTTATTTTAGTACTTCATTTCGATTGGTGCTCATGAGAAGATGAAACTCCTAAGTTACGAAGATATTTCTCTTGCCTATTTATTGATTGATATAATAATTACATCAGAGCCTCTCGCAAGTTGATAAGTAGAGTGAGATCTTGTTTTGTGGGCTTTTTAGGAAAATCAGGTTTAGATTAACGCATGGCTTCTCTTTCTCTCTCTGTCTCTCTCAGAATATATTTTATCATGAAATTACTAGTAGAGTTGTCGTTTTTTTATAGTTGCTATTTATTTTAGTAGCTATAGTGATTTGCAATAGAAGCGGAAGTAAAAACAGTAGACAGTGTAGCAGAATTTGTAGAAGTCCTGTTGACAAAAGCGTCATTTTCTCTATCCTTATTAGATATATCAGATATTTTCGAGAAGTTTTGTGAAACAACATATATCAAAGCTTTTTCTGAGTTACCGTTAATTGGCTGCACTTGACTCTATTGGTAGGTATAAGTATATATGAACTGTGGACATCAAAAGCTGGTAGGGTAATGCTTAGGAAAAATGTGAGATGCCATGCGCACTGTTACTTCAAAATCAAAGTTTTAGTTTAGAAACGTGAAGGCGCACTTTATTCAAGTGCTTACGGTAGCCAAAATTAACAAAATTTAAAGATAAAGAATTATTATCAATTAAGGAAAATATAACACAACCGATATTTGTTCGTGAGATAAAGTGTTTATTCTATGATTACAAAGGAGAGAAAGTACACGTTGTTACATACTACAAATGATATATTAAAAATCTATCTAATTATCTATCTATCTATCTGTCTGTCTGTCTGTCTGTCTGTCGCTGGTTACTGCCAACCCCACTTGTGAGTTTTATAGGCAGGAAAAGTGCACGTCGGATTTGTTAGTAACAATTGCCAGAGAAAGTAAAACCTAACAATGAGCATTATCAGGACAGTGAGAGATTATGAGAGAAATCAAGAATTAAGTATTTTTTAAAATAGTTGATTATCAGTAATGGTAAAGAAAATATTAAAAATAAATGCTTGAAGTGGTCTATGTCAGGCAGGGTGGCGATGGTTAACGTTTAATTGTGATATCAATATATCAAGTATGTGACGTCATTTGAACCCAGCTAAGTGCACGCGATGTTACTTTGATATAGACTTGAGGGAACAAAACACACACACACACACAGACAAAATAAAATCTATCTCTAAAAATCGTATGATGTACTGATAATGTGTATAATCTACGAATCATTCTCTTCTTGTTTTTTTCAATGGTCTATATGTGATATGCCACATAGTTAAATCCTATTCGAATTCAGACTGAACAAGTAATGCGGTTAAATATGTCACATCTAAGGGCTTCGATTGTGAAGCGGAAATCTGTATGATACAGAAATAGAATGTGCAAAGCTGGTCTGTTTTTTTTTTTTTTTTTTTTTTTTTTTTTACTGGTCATCGGACCATTTTTTTGAGCGTAATACTAAAATTCCTATTGAAACTATTGGGCATAGTTTGAGTATGAAAACCACATCACACTTAAGTACCGTTTCTATTCGGAAACACGGGACCCCGAAAAGTAACTTAGTACGACCTCCGGCTTATACTCAAATATCTGCCCATTTTGAGTTAAAGTCTGTTTATAATATTTCATCGTTGTTATCGAACAAAAAATAAATCACGCAAAACTTAAATATGAGTAATACGGAATGTTTTAAAACAGTCATAAGCATTCTTGACTTAGCCGAGAATGTGCTTAAAATAAGCTATGAACACGGTTCATCGGCCAAATGAGAATTATACTTAAATCTGAATTTCTGTTTGAGTATAAGTACAATTTTCATTTTTTTTTTTTTGAGTCCTTGGATCCTGATTTTCTTTACAGGCTCATTTAGATTTATTCTCGTCGCGTAGGTCATTTCCTTGATAACTTTTAAGTGTCAAAGGGTTTAATTATGCATCTATTTCTGGCCAGATCATACAAAATAATTATTGAGCTGTTTCCCCTAACACCGTTGCGCCTTCTGCATGCAACCAATTTCAGAATTGTGTATCAAACTTCACGTAAAACAACCATCAACAACCCTTAAAATGTAATCTGACCCTCTAGTCGAGGATTCAACTAATTTAAGCAATTAATCAAGCAGTTGTTCTTTTCTCCCAGCTGTCTTAAAACCTGAAAAAAGTAGAAATCCAAATTGAAAAGAATTGTTAGAGAATATTCTCATGAAATGTCAAGCTACCTTTCCCCTGGCACGAAAATGTGTATTGGCAACACTTGATGGCACATGTCAACAATATTAGATGACATTTACTTGGGAAGATAATGTTTCGCCTGACTTTCCGATGCATCTTAATGTGACACAAGATATTATTCACGATATATTCAATGTCATGCTTTATTTATAAAAAAAAAATACGAGTTGTCGTCTGCTGAAATGGGCAGCAATAACACGTGAATCACCATTAACGATAACAGACTCTGAAATATATACAGAGAGTCTGACATTCAAATGTTCATAGAATTCTGAAAATATTTAACGATTAACCATTCAAAACGAATCGCTGTCGAGTTGCTTTTATTCTTTTTTCAAACTTTCAATATGTATTGAGTACCACTGTTTATTACTTAATCCATGCATTAAGTCGTTGTTGTTATCAAGATCTTTTACAAAATTTTGTGAAAGAAAAAAAGAAAAACTCCTTATAAATATGCATTGTTCTACGTTATGATGGTGCATTATATATAGAGAGAGACCTACCCTGCGTTCAGTTAAGCATAACGCTCGCAACTCTTGGTGATTTGGTTCCCTGCTTGCACGCTATACTCTATAATACAACAGTGATGCCAACGCTAACGTTAAGGACTTGTAACGGTTACGTTTTGGACCACTTAACCTCTACCAAGATAACCAAGGTACCAAAATGAAACATAAGGAAATCTTGGTTATCTCCGTGAAAGGCCATGAGGTCCGAAATGTAGCGGAACCATTACAGGGACTTTACCTTAACAAACTGCAAGTGATGTACTCTGAAACAAAAAAAGAGGGGAGCCTCCGTGATAATGCTTTAGCAGTTATCACTGACATAACCTGACACGAGGAAAATATTAAAGCAGATTTAAGGGAAATTTCACTTCTTCGCTTTAGCTTGATATATATCAATACTTCGTTTATGCATGTATTTTGCTTGAATAGATCTAAATTAATCATTGCGTGCCGTAATGGGGATTTCTCCTAAAATGTAGCTAAGTCAATATTAATCATGTTTAAAGTTTACTCTCTCTCTCTCTCCTCTCTCTGTAGTCATTTGAATTACGTTTCATTCTATTATTTTTTTCCACCGCCGCCTCCCTCTTTCTTCATTCTGTTGTTCACCTTCGAAATCATAAAAATGCTTTAGATAGGGTACATTGGAATATGAATTCAGCACAATTTCGATAATTCAATGAATGATAGGGGAATTAAATGTTCGCAATATCGGAAGGTTCGAAACACAGATAGTTCCATTTTATATCGTCGGTCTCCTGGAGAAGACCCCTATGCATTTTGCTCAGAAAATCACAAATCACTTTAATTCAATTGTTCCAAATATATTTTAGACCCCCCCCCAAAAAAAAAAAATGGAAGGGGGGGGGGGGGGGGTATGCTTGTCTGCTTTAATGCTCGCAAAAATACAAAATTTTATAGGAATGAATACTCGAGGGTTTTATGTCGCGTGCTATGTTATCAGTTTAATATTAGCCCGACACTTTCTGTGAAATATAATCCGAACTAATCTGGAATGGAACCTTGACATTTGTAATATTGATCCCTAATGACGGCTGTGCATTTGTAAGTGGACACGATGACCGACACAAGCATGTCAACATCAGTTGAAACGCAGTTAGCCACAATTGTTTATGGTCATGCTTCGTGACCAGACTTTTCTAAGTTCTTTTCACTTAGTTGGAATGAGGATGTTATTAATTGTTTGTAGTTACGTCACTTCGTCAATGTTTGTTTGGTTGTTTGATGGGTTTTGAGACGATGTCTACTTGAAACAGATGCTGCTACACTGCAGTATCACGCCGTAGACATGTGGCATGATACCACAACCAGTCACATTATCCTGACACCGGGCCAAACAGCCCTGGAACTACCTTTATATACTGAACGCCAAGCAAGGAGCTATACCAGTATCATTTTTTTTTTACGAATTTGGTATGTCTTGACCAGTCACTTCGTCAATACATGTAGCAGTATTATGGACCAATAAGACTTGACTTGACTATTTGAGTTTACCCTTGCTTCGATAGTATTTCAGTCCGGCTAATTACAGGTGAATGAAGACCCCGAATGCACGAAGGCATACGGGTAGAACCATCGACCTACCGCAAGCCAGCTGGAAGGCTTCCTCACCTGAAAAGAGGAACAGAAGCGAATATATCTTTATGCATGTTATATAAATAAATCTAATCTTAGGGGCCATTTTCATGTAGTTTTGTAGAGGAAGAAGAAGAAAGAAAAATAAAAACGTTTAAACGATAATCGATTTTTCTTTTATTTTGAAGTTGATGTCTGTATGCTCAAAGCAAATCTTTCTGCAAAAGGCCTGAAAGCATACGAACGACCGGAAAACATAATAAAGACTGACTGCTGTTAAAAATGAAATTTTAACTACTTTTAAATGCATCGACATTAACTTATCCGAGATATTGGGCACCGCCATGTTAAAAACTCATCAACAACGTTCAGTAATCACGCCTAGAATTAAACAAATGGTTATTTGGAAAATGCAAATAACAGATAATTGAAATTTTAAAAACCCCAGTCTATTTCAGAAACATGTAATTTATTTTTAAAACAAGGCCGCTGATTTGATCCTTGGTTTGCAGGAATAATGATATTGTCAGATCTGGTCACGGAACGAATTTAAACCCGCTAGTTATGGGGCACGTGATGATCGTGCCAAATAATATAACGCCTGGATAATGATAGGCAATCATAGCAGGAAAACAGCTAGCCCTGTCTTGCTATCAACATTGTCATGATAAACGTCATTTACTCTAGCTTCCATAGTAATCAAATATACTTTAATCCAATGAGAGTTTCATCATGACTTTACTATAAAAAAGAACAACAACAAACAAGCGAAAGCCTTTGTCACATCATAAGTTTAAAATCTACAAAGATTCAATTGATTAATTTAATCTATTGTGATTTTCATTAAAAAGGGGTCCAAATAAAGAGATTGTGTACAGTAAAACTTCGATTATTACGGAATTCCGTTAGGTCCATCTGCATATTCGCCTTTGACTTGATTTACCGTCGGTTCGACAGTATTACAGTCAGATACCGACGTCTAGCTAATTACAGGTGGAGGAAGACCCCAAATGTATTCGCCTTTGAACGAAAGAATCTGAAACACGATACGATGACGAGATGAGAAAGTGCGATGATGAAAACACGATGATGAAAATGTATAATTTCGCGTTTTCACCATCGTCATTTTGCGTTTTCGTCATCGTATCTTTCGTGTTTTCGCGTTTCTGATTACTTCCTTTATAGGCGATTGCCCAAATGCAATTCCGTAGATTATACGTTTACAAATAAGATCGCGAACTGGACAGGCAACATTAATGATGTGTTCTAAATAACAAGTCTATACAGTAGATAGGTTGAAATGTCATTAATTGTGGTCAATATATCGGGGTTGGCATAAATTCATTAATTTTCAAGGGACGTTAATTTTCGTAGAACATTATTTTTATTGATTTCGTGGAACGTTTTAACCATTAACATTAACCAGGATGAAACTCGTTCATTTAGTCGAAATCGCAATTACTAGAACATGAATTCACAAATAATTGTACGCCTAAACTTCCTTTAACCCTTTCCCTCATATAGACTCATTTTGACGCACTCAATAGGTACCACATGAAGCCTGATCTGCAGAAAACCACAGTTAAACCATACCAAATTTAATTACAAAATCCTCATTTCCAGACCACTGAGGAGCAGCGAACAGCATAAAACCTGATCACCCTGCGAGTTACTCGCAGGCTGATCTGGTTTTATGCTGTTCGCATAGGCCTTTTCATGGTGTCCTCTATGAGGGAAAGGGTTAAAACAAAATCAACGAAATTTAATGTTAACGAAAAAGAATAATTTAAAAGGACAGGTATAGGAATATTAGAGTATTCTTTTTTCATTTTTTTCTATAGTGGCGATTCACTTTGTGGCATTACTAAAATTCTAGCTCAATAGTGAGAGAGTTAACAATTTACAGTACAATTCTATTTATTGCAATATTGCGAAATTTCGAGAATTTGGCCACTATTTTCCTGACTTATTACCAATATTTTTATTGTATGGTATAAATATACATTTTCTAGCTCAAATACATGCGAAACAAGGGGCGCAAAAGCATCTCGGCAGATTTTAAACTCGCCGCGACGGAAAATTTGACATCTCGCGAAAGCGAAGGTAGGTCTCGCAATAAACCAATGTTCTTATGCTGTTCGTGGCAAAATACAAATACGACAAGCACCATATAATAACATCCCTATGTATTTTGTAATTCAACACGGCAACTACAAATCAGACAGCCATATTACTAAGAGAAGTTGAGCATTACCACAATGACGGTCGTAGTATATATACTAGGTCGTACTTGGGAAACACTTTTACAATATATTTTCTATGATTCAGATTGAAGCAACCAAGTCTTTTAATGTTTAAGGAATAGATATATTTGTTTTCAAAAAGGTTTTCTTTGTGGTCAAGAAGCCGTTGTCTGTAATATCTAATAGTGTGTAGAATTTTTGATAAAAAGAATTTAACTTATAGAAGTATTTATTTATGTGAAGTATTTATGTTTAGATAGCCATTAAGTATCTAATTGATTATAAAGATAAACATTAATTTCATCATGTCGGAAAATAATCTGCACTTTGGTAAAGCGCCAAGTAGTTAAATACAACAAAGTTATTGATTATTTAATTCATGCTATCTTACTCTTATTTCGGCGAAAAAAAAAAATTTTAACTTAGGCCTGTTATTCAATCATCGCTGCCCTGGGTGCCAAACTATCTGACTTCTGTCGAAAATGTTGTCGTTTAGCCATGCCAATAATTTTACAAGTTTGTTCAACGTGATCTTTGTTTTACTCCGCAAATTTCCCCCATTTTATGGTATGCTGCAAATATTTATGTTTGGGAACAAAACCAATAAACGGTAAATTTTAGTGAAAGATAAACGCCATGAAATCAGTTGCGGAAAGTGTAAATATTTGCCAGTGACATGCAAAACACGACCCTAGAAATCAATACATTTACAGCGACATCCATGTCCAAAAGTACGACTGTAAATTACTGCGTGAATCATTCCTCCGCTGCAATCATTTACTGAAATCTGGTGTGACCAATCAGTTGTAACATCTTTGATGCGTTTTTAGACATCCCAAATGAGTTCGGGTATCAAGGAAAAAAGGAAACAATCATAAAGAATGTTTTGTAAACAAAAGAAATATTTTATATCATCTGGGATACACAGATGATATCAAAAAGGCATCTAGAAAGTAACAGAATACATATCAAAGTATATGTAGCCGATAGGGTTCTGACTCACAAAAGGACGTGTGGATACAAAGTACCACAAAGTAAAACATCATTTCGTACATTCAACCTTCATCAAAGAGAAATACAAATGTTTACCACGGATGTTTCATTTCCTAGCCCTTATAGACCAGCTATATCGGAACTCAATCGCCGATTGCTGGCCCAATAAAGTACATTGGAATTGGTATGTATGTTATGCCATTTGTAGAGTGGTTCCTGACAACGAGCGTGCTTAGTGCTGGTTGCTAACGGAATCTACTAATCTGCGATAGGCCGTGAACGGCCAACGCTTCATCTAACCTAATAGCATCTAAAATAGAAAAGGAAATGTAAATATTTATCAAAGACTTCTCTGGGCATGTTTCTGCACTTTATTGCCTCATTGTGACTGAGTGTCAATCAATACAGGATCTGATTATCATGGCGACATTTGCATATTGATGACAACATTTCATATAAATTTATAAGCAATGAAAAGTGATCAATCTATCATATCATGACTAGCCAAAGTCGAGCTTCTGCACTATTTATTTGTTTTTATTTATATATGTACTTTTATTTAGAGAAAGGCTTACTCGAGCAGTTTACATTTTGACATATACAATGCATTTGATATATGTTCTTATCATTCTATCTATGTTCTTATCATTCTATCTATGTTCTTATCATTCTATATATGTTCTTATCATTCTATTATTCAGCGTCGCTGTCTAACCTCATTTTAAAATTTGACCTACTTAGGGATTATGACGTAAGACAGTACCGAATGAGTATTTTAACGATTTTATTGGAAGATATTCCTATACTCCCGGAAAAAATACTCACCATTGTTTGTTTTGATGACATCCAGCTGAAAATATACTTCGTATTCACGAAATTTTAATAACGTATTCTGAAATACAGTTTCTTTGATAAGTATATTGTTGTTTTAGAAAAACACCTCTGAGACTAGAATCGGGCCGAAAGTTGTTATATTTACCTGCAATATAGTATAGTCTGCTACCGTTATAAAATGAACGTTCCGCATTACATGATAATATTCCAGTTATGATGATACTGGTACAGATAGCATAGGTCCTAAAGTATATTGTATACTCATTCATTTAATTAGAGACTTAATTCGTTGACTTTGCGAATAGTTTTATACACGAAAATTATCTACCTCGAAAATGTTTTATCTAGTAGACCTCACCTATTCTAGAATAAGTTTATGAATTAACGTACCTGCGAACTTGCTTTTCATGCAGTTTCAAAATAATAATAATAATAATAATAATAATACATGAAATACAAGAAATGTTAATAGAATAATAAAAATATTAAATTATAAATTATAATTTTCTTCTTCTTTCTTCTTCTCGTTTGTCCTTCACGTTCAGTGCAGTTGCAGAGATTAACTTCAAGGTCATCACCTGAACAGATCCTCATGATCACCATACAGATTCTAGTTCATTGGAATGTCTGACGGACCGACAAATCACAGCATCATGCAACAACGCTTTAAAAATGATTTACAGAAATTAACTGTAACTGAAATAATGGAAACTGTACGCTTACAATCGTCTAGAAGTTGACCTCAGGTTGTACACTTACCTTGCCATGACGTCTCTCAAAGTCATCATTAAACGCGTGTATTACTCTTAATAAACTACGACTGAATAGTATGTTGTATAATACATGTACTCTCATTACAGTAATGTATAATGAAGTAAAATCCATTTATCTCTGATCAGACAACACCACCAATACAATTCTGAAGAAAATAACTAATAAAGAAAAGAACAAACAACAACAACAAAAATAAACAAACACCCCCAGCCCTTGTCTTGTAATTAATAGCCATGCTAGATATCGACTTAGTATTAGCTTACTAACTACCTTCAGATGTTAAAACTCATTATTATATAGCTCGTCATTATGAGTAATAAATCGTGTGTTTTAACTTGCTGCAGAAGGGCAAGAGTGTTGTGCCACCATAACCCCCTCTAGTGGGCCGTTATGGCGGGATACACTTTGATATCTCCTGAGTTTCTTGGAAACACATTTTATGTGATGGAAACGGTTTCTCCATAGGGATTTCAGATGGCAATAAATTATTTTATTCTGGAATATTTTAAAAGGACTCATTGACCTGGAAGCCATAAAGCAGAAACTTAACAGAAGCCGGCAAGGAAATTAATTGAAAGTTTATTAGATGAAACACTATGATACCAAATTTCAGGGTTAGGGAAGGGAGGGTGAGAGGAATTGACCTTTGTGTTCGATTTGTTGAAATATGTCGATTTGGTTCCAGAGCCGGAAGGATACAGTTTCGTTAAAAGTGTTGCCGTTCAGAATTAATGTCAATTCTTATTTTATGCCAAAGCACATTGCATCGTCAAGACCAAATGATATCATTCTCGATTTACTGATCGCCTTCATTGCGTGGAAATGGAGGACATTATCCCATACAGTGATCAGATAAGAGCTTTCAGTATTACGGGGCCACATTATTAAGCACGTATTCGTACACCTGCTTTTGATGTTGCAGTTTAGATATCTGCTTCAGAAGCAAATCTCTTTTCTTATTGTCAAATGCATCTCATTTCTAAGGCTATCTAAAGAACAGGTAAAGAGCAATTCGTTTGTTTATTACCAAACTGTTCGTTAAGACAGATTTAAATCGTTTCGATGAGAGCCTAATAATTACGGAAATATCCCCTATTCCGCAAAAAAAAAAAAAAAAACAAATGTGAATGTCTTGGCTTATCAAATACAGTGTGCAGTTTCAATGAACATGCTTTAAATTTTTAACTCGTCTGCTGCACAATCCTGAAAGCTATACAAATCGTTGTCTGCATGGAAGACACGTGCGGGTTTCTGCAATCCATACAACAAAATGTATTAGTATTCTGCTTCTTTAAACAAAATCAAACTAAAGCTATTGTTTGTTTTATACGAGTTATATCAAATATAATATTCCGTTTGTTTGTTAATATTGGTGACCTTATATTCGAACAAATGCTTCAATTTTATGGCATTTCAAAGTCACAGTACTTAGTCATGTTTGCCAAAGTAGCGCTGGGGATTGCTAGAAGGCTAGACTTTCCATAAAACCTCAGTTATTTACTGGCCTCTTAAATATGAAATTCCCTCCCCAACCTTACCCAGCAATCTGTGAAGTGATTTATAATATGGGACAATAAATCAATGACGTCATTAATGGTGCGCACTCGTACACGCGCGCCATTATGTTGCTTTAGGTTGGTTTGCAAATTGGAATAAAAAATCACGTTAATCGATTGAGCTTTAATTACCTTAAATGGATAAATTGTGTATTCCGAGGAGACCTTTCCTCGCTCATTTTGGCTGATAAGATAACCATGTAATAATTTGTAATTCCAGCGCATTTGATTATATGAATTATTCCAATTAGCTCTCCGCTTGATCATTTGACTGCTGGTCTTAATTCACTCGTTTCTTTTCCCTTAGAATTATCCTAAAAAAGAATTCAAGATGGCTTCCACATTGTGACTGTTTAGATTTTTTTTACAAGT
>JAIFHC010000794.1:0-50000 GCA_021229015.1 Solen grandis | reverse complement strand
CTGATCTGGTTTGCAAAAATTTGTTTTATTAATATTCTGCTTGTTAAAGCATTTTTTGTTTTTTTTTAAATCCATTCTGAAAAGTATTTAAGCCCTTTTGGGAGTTTGATGTCAAACTTGAGACGAATGGTCCCTGCCACACTGCTGCGTGGTGGGGGGTCCGCTGTAACAGGGAATGATCCCCAACACCCAGTCCATAAATCCTGCACCAGGCCCAAACCAGTCCGGGAAAACTCCCCTTATATGAAAAGCTTTAAAGCAGGGAAGCTGTACCATTTATCTTTTTTAATAAAATTTGGTATTCATGGCGGGGTTTAAAACCTAAAAACCCTTTGGGATGTGCATTTTAAAACCCTTTCATACGGGGACCTTATTTTTCCCTTTTGTTTAAAAAAAAACAATTCTCATAACTCTCTTTCCAAAATTTGGGGTTATTTTGGGTGAATGTTGTCATTATAAAAGGAAAAAAACAATCTCCCGGGAAATAATTTGGGTGTGCCCTAGCAAAAAAACCACTAAAGGCCCTCCTTTGCAAATCAACCTAGAACCACAACATTTGCCCAGTCACGGCCCAGAAAACTTAGATTTGTACTGAAGAAAAGAATGATCTTAAAATTAAATCTTAGTTAAAAAGGGAAAATCACCAATGGCTTTTTCCCCCTCTCAAAGTTTTGGGAACAAAATAAAGAAATATTAAGCATACAGTTCATATACTGTGAAAAAAGGGTTTCCCAAGAAAAAATTCCACATAAAACAAAAATTAAAATTCAAGTCTTTTTTAAAAAAACCGACAAACAGTAAAACCTGTCTTATCCGACCCCCAACTGGGACCAAATGACAATGCCTGATATTTTTTTATGGAATAAAGATCATTAAAAACACACATTTTTAAAAAATTTTCTGGGTTTTTTTGGAAAAGGGGATGCAAAACCCCATCAGGCTTAAATTTTCCTCTTTTGTAAAATTGTCATTTTTTGAACCTTATCTTATAAACAAACCCAAAAGCTTTTTAAATGAATTCTGTTAAATGATTCTGAAAATAATTTTAAAATACATGATATACAAAAAAGAAAGTCATAGAAAAAACCAAGGATGCCCCCCAAAGAACTTTCATTGTTACAAAAAAGGCCCTTTGGGGTAAAGGGGTTGGGGGGGGATATTTTTGAAACCCCCTTTCCCTAAATCATATCTTTTCCCTTCTCCATCAGATGAGATGTTTTCCCCAACTCAATTTTGGAGACTTAGTAACATTTTTTTTTAATATGATAATACTTTTACTAAATCAATCTTTCATTGTTTTTTTTTAATTTTTAAAATACTAAAAAAATTTTTAAAAGTCATACTTTCAATGTTTCCCTTTCAAAAAAAAAGGGAAACCCAAACCACTCTTAAACATTGACTGGGATTTTTGAAATATTTGTATAAGGGCCTAAACAACAATTACTGACTGATTTAAAAGGGACATTACTAGAAATATTAAAATTTTGGGGGGGTTTTGTTTAAATAAATATCTCCTTTTTAAATTGGGAAAAATTTACATAAAATATTATCAAAAACATGGTATAGGGGCCATAATCTTTTTAAAAAATGAGGAAAACCAGGTAACGCCGCGATATGCATATCTACTCTTGGAGATAAAACCCTCCCATAAAGTTTTGTTAAATTTAAGCCAAAAATTTCCGGGAAAAAATCCCCCGGGAAAAGAATCATGCATATTTACTATGGGCCAAAAAAGTCAAGGGGGCCCCTTAACTTTTGAAAATTTTAGGAATCGGGTCTGCGAAAATATCCCGCATCTCCTTTGGTAAAAAAACTTCCCATAAAGTTTCATTAAATTCAACCCCATTATTTTCCTAAAGAAATAGCCCGGAAAAAATCATGCAATATTTAAAATGGGCCCAAAAAAGGGTAAAGGGGGCCCCATAAATCGGGAAAAAAATTTGAGGAACCAGGTCACGCCGACTATATGCTTATCTACTTTGGTGAAAAAGTTTCCCATAAAGTTTTGTTAAATTTTAAACCCTTTATTCCCCCGGAAAAATACCCCGGACAAAATTGCAATATGAACTATGGGCCAAAAGTAAAGGGACCTTAACTTTTTAAAAAATTTGGGAAATTTGGGGTAAATGCAAACGATATGCGCATCTCCTTTTGGGTTTAATAAAGTTTCCCCATAAAATTTTGTTGAATTAAAAACCATTATTTCCCCCCCCAAAAAAGAAATACCCCGGACAAAAATCATGAATATGTACTATACCAAAAAAGTCAATGGGCCAAACTTTGTAAAAAATTGGGGAAACCCAAGGTCCCCCCGGGACGATTGCATATCAATTTTGGGTTGATAAAGCCCCCAAAAAAGTTTTTTTTAATTTCCCAAGCCATTAGTTCCTGAAAAAATACCCGGGGACAAAAATCATGCAATTTTGAACTATGGGCCCAAAAAAGTCAAGGGGCCCTTTACTCTTGAAAAATTTAGGAATGGGGTTAGGGCGACGAAAATGCGCATCTCCTTTTGGTAAAAAAAGCTTCCCATAAAGTTTCGTTTTTTCCCAACCCATTGTTCCTGAAAAATACCCCGGACAAAAAAATCATGCATTTTGTACTATGGGCCCAAAAAAAAGTCAATGGGCCATAACTCGTAAAAAAATTTTAGGAATCGGGTCTTTGCTGACGATATGCGCATCTCCCTTGGTAATAAAGCCCCCAAAAAAGTTTCGTTAAATTTTCAAGCCTTATTTCCCCTGAGAAATAGCCCGGGAACAAGGAAAATTTTTTTAAAAGGGAGGGCCCGGACAAAACGGAGGAAGGGACGAAGCGGCGACTTTTTGCGTCCCCTTCGGTGAGCAAAAAAATCAATGAGTGAATTTCCCATAAACCAAAAATTTAAAACCCTTTTCCCTCATAAGGACACCTAAAAAAGCCCCTTTGCGAACGGCCAAAAAACCCAGATCAGCCTGTGATTTTTTATGCTGTTCGCTGCCCCCCGGGTCTGGAAAGGGGGACTTTAAAAATTAAATTTGGTAAAGGTTTAACGGGGTGGTTTTCGCATTTTCAGGTTTTATGTGGTACCTTTTTTGAGTGCGTCAAAATGAGCCCTATATGAGGGAAAAAGGGTTAATCACTCAAAATCAATTCAAAAATTTAGACAATTCCCGACAACAACAATAACTATTTGTTTCCCACCATTGAAATTTGTTTTACACAAAAAAAAGTAGCTTTTTGGGATAAACCAGATGCATCAGATTTTCTATCATTGTTTAAAGGGATAAAAAAAAAAGTTTTCAAAAATACAGGAGGCCCATCATGAACAGGTGCCCTTTTACGGACAGTTTTCACTTTAAAAGATTAATTTTTCCCTAAATGAATCAACAGAACAAAAAACTTATTTGGCTGAAATTTGACTTCTTTTTAAAAAAATTTTTTGCATAATCTTTTGTAAAATATAATAATAAAACCCAAAAAATATTTGTAAAAGTTTAGGGGACATGTTAAAAGGGAAGGGGACTCAGACCCTTTTTAATTTTTCATATATTTTTAATTACAAAACTGCCTCAAAAAAAAAACTTTCAGTTTTCCCCAAACCCGTTGACTAGTTATTCATAGGGAAACTAAAAAAATGTTCGGGCCAATTATATGGTTTTAAAGGGAAAAAAAAAAGGGTTTTAAAAAAAATGATTTTTCTGTCTGGCTTTTTTCAACATTTTCCCAGGAAAATTTCTTAGACATAGTTTTTTACCTGGACTCCTAGATCAGCCCAAGAGGGGTTATTTTCTATGCTGAACGCTACTCTTTGTTGTCAAACCCAAACACTCCAGAAATTAAAAACCCTATAAAAAAAAAGGGGAAGGGCCCATCACCCCTAGCCTTTTCCATAGCCGCAGGGCTCCACTGCCCTTCATCGGACAAATGGGGGTCCAAGTAAACCTCCAGCCGAATGCCCCCAAACAATGGGGCAAAACCTGCCAACGTAAAAAATAAAAATTAGTAAAAAATCAGTAAAAATTTTAAAAATTTATAGGAAAACATTTTTAGCAGAAATCAATGATCAATAAAAAAGAAATCTTTAAGATTTACAGAAACAGAAAAAATTAAACAACAGAAATTCTAAAACAACAATACAAAAGGGAAAACAAAAACAACTGCCTTCCAAAAATAAAACGGGGCTTTTTTTTTTCCAAAATTTTGGGGAAAGGGGCTTCCCTTCTTTTTTGGGAAATTGAAATAAAAATTTGGGGGTTTTTTTTGGGGAAAAAGGTAGACTAAATTCAATGTATACACAGTAATATTCTAACAGCTTATGAATCTAAAGAATCAAAACAAATTTGATAAAAACAACTAACAAAAACAGACCCTGTTTTTGGGTTCCCAAATCGTTTTGCACTTTTTTTAAAATGGTACTAATGTCCATAAACAATCTTCCTCCTTGGGTCAACACCAAGCTAGCACTGCTGAAAAAAATGTTTTGGTTTTTCCCCAGATGGGACCCAAAATTTTCCTTAATTTGGGAAGGCAGTTTTTTTTTAAACAGTGGCTCCAAAATAATTTTTGTTTTTAAAATATGCTTTAGTTGAAATGTCAAATGCCATTCTTTTGGGGAAATTTTATTTTTAAAAAAAAAAATAAAATTTAAAAAACAGTACATTATTTTGAAAAAAAGACATTACAACTTTTTTTTAACAATATTTCAATTGAAAATTAGATTAATAAAATTAACTCTTTTTAAATAGAAATTGTTAAAATTTTGTCAAATTTTAAAAAAAAAACCTTCAAAATAAATGGGGGGATAAAATTTAAATTTTTAATAAAATATTTTTAAAAAAAATTAAATCAAAAATTTTTAAAAATTTTAACAGGGAAATAAAAAAACTAATAATAAATCAAAAGTAAAATTTTAAAAAAAAAAAAAGAAAAAAAAGAGTATGTTATTTTTGGGGGAAACGTTTAAATTTTTGGGGTTTACTTTTTTTTGATTTTTTTCCTTGGGAATTTAAGGGGAAGGGGTTTAAATTTATAAACCCAAGGTAAATCGAGGGGTGTTTATGTATTAAAAACTTACTTGGTAAACCGAAAAACCTGATCTGAATTTTTAAAAAAAAAAAAACCCCCATGCAAAAAAAATGCTAATGTATTTTCGCAAACGCCCCCTTTGACTGAGATGTTTGGCGCAACTTCATAACAGCTTTAAATGAATTTAAAAAAATAGTCGGTAGAAGGTGTGACAAATGTTTAGTTTCCAAAAAAATCCATTTTTTCCACATTGAGCCTTAGAATGGTTTTTTGATTGGGTTTCATCGAAAAGCAGGTCTTTATTTTAAAGATATCCCATTTAATAAATATAATTTTTTTCATTACGGAAAAAAACTGCATTACTGTTTTTTTTTTCCTGTTAAGGGAATAACGCTTATAGGTTTAGGGAAAAAAAAATATTTTGGAACATATTTGGGAATTTTATAAATTAGATTTTGGGAATTTTTTTTGGCCAAAATTGGGAAAAATATACCCTTTTTTCCGATTGGGAAGTCACCGAAGATGGGGCCCTAATATAAAAGGGAAAAAAAGTCCTAAGAATTCCCCTATTACAAATTTTTTCCTTTTTCAAACCAAAGGAATTCAAAATAAAACCCTTTAAAGAGAATCTGTTAAATTTGGGTTTTTTAGTGTTAACCCTGGCTTAAAACAAAAACCTTTCTTTGGGGGGTTCAGCAAAAACTCAGAATAATACTTTAATTAAAACTAAACCAATCATGCCCTGTAAAAAACCCTAAAATGGGTGTTTATTTCCCTTGAAAAAATTTTGGGGTTGGAATTTTTACACCACTTGTAGAAAAAGAATTCGGGGAAGGTTTGTTGTTTTTACGTATTAATGTCTCTTTTTGGATTTTAAATGGTTGAAGCTCTGGTTTTCAAAACAGAAAAAAACCCTAAATTAAAAAACATTCTATAGGATCCCAAATTTTTAAACTTTTGATTTCTTGTGTTGCAATAGGTTTAAACCACCCCTGGAAAAATTTCCCAAAACTTTAAACTTTATGATAAAATTTTTTTTTGCTTTTCCATGATGAGATAATACTTGAAAATTTTTGCCCCCTTTTGTCGTAAATAGAAAGGGAAAAAAAAATGCTTTTTGCACTTTGGGCCCAAACAGCCCCCGGGAAAGAAAAATGTAGAACGGGCACTGAATAGTAGAATACAACTTAAAATTTAAAAAAAATTTCTCTCGAAATTTTTACTTGTTTTTTAAAACCCTTTTTTCCCTCTATAGACTTTTTGACCCCATTCAGGGGTTTACCCAAATAAAGCCTATCTGAAAGAAAACCACATTTAAAAACCTCCCAAAATTTTAAAATTTAAAAAATCTTCTTTTCCAGCCCACTGGGGAAAGCGCAAACAGCATAAACCCTGATCACCTGCGATTTCCCCGCAGGCTGATCGGGGTTTTATGCTTTTTCGCATAGGTTTTTTCCTTTGGTCCCCCTTTTGGGGGGAAAGGGTTTAACAAAAATGGCTAATTTTTTGGGTCTGCATACCCATCACACTTTGGGTTGAAATCTCAAAAAATAAAAAAGAGGTATGTGACAAACTCAAAAAATCTAAAATTTAAACAATTTAAAACTTTATTCAAATTATATCTAAATTATCTTTTGGGCACAAATTGTATCAAATACAGGTGAAAAAAAATGTGCACCCAAGATGTGGCCCTTGGGAATATAAGACTATTTCAAAACCAGGGCAATTTCTTTAACGACTTTTTTTCAAATATAATAAATATTCTATTGTCTCAAAATTTTAAACCCAAAAAGGGGTTTTGGAAAACATAGTAAAAAGATATTTGAAAAGACGGGCCAAAGAATGGTTTTAAAAAAAAAATTTATGGACAAAAAATTCCCCCCCCCCCCCTTGGTGAAAAAATTATATATTGTCATCTTTAAAGGGAAACCATATTAAAAATGGTTCAGTGTTAAGTTCTCCAATCAAAAAGACGAAAAAAATGGATTTTAGATTTTATGAAGTTTTTTTTCTGATAAAGGGTAAACTTTTTGGCTTCTTGATGAACAAAAAATTAAATAAAATCAGATGAAAAACTGTTTTTAATTTTTTATTTAATATATTAATTAAAACTTTTATCCACAACGCTAAATTTACAATTAATAAAGTTTTGGTTTCCCTTAAATATTTCAGTGTTTGGAATATATAAATTTTTTAAAACACCCCTATAAAAAACACGGGCCATTGGGTCGTGCAATATTTGAGAACAAGAGCACAAATTTACAAACATGTACATTCTTTGTAAACCATGTTTCCCACTGCGATTTTCCCGCGAATTTTCATCAATAATTTAAGGTTTTTTCCAGCGGAAAAAGCATGGAAGAACTTACCCAGCGGGAATACTCGCAGGAGGGGACACTTGGCCTTTTTTTAAAAACCCTAAACCCGGGTTTCGAAGGACGTGGGCCCTTTCCCGGCACCATGGGCTTGGGGTTGTTGTGACTTTTTAGTACCTTTCTTTTCTAAAAAAAAATTTTTTTCCTTTTTTTTTTTTTTTTTTTTTTGTTTTTTTGTTTGAAAAAAAAACTTTTAAACCTTTCCCCTTTCTTTAAAAATTTTTGAACCGTAAAATCAAAAAAATTAAAAAAAAAAAAAAAAAAACCCCCCGATTTGAAAAAAAAAAAATTAAAAAAAATTAATTTGAGGGGTCATTATTGTTAAAAAAATTAATTAATTTTATTAATTTTTTCCCCGGAATTAATTTAAATAACCGGGTTTTATCATTTTGAATTTATATAGAAAAAAATAAACAAAATAATTTAAAAAAAATTTCTTGCACGTTTTTAAAGACGTTTTGTTTTATATTGCACAACTAGGGGGAATTTCCCGTCTTTTTTGGGCGCCGAAATTTTTAAAAAAACCCCCCGGGCCTGACGGTCCCCAACCTATTTAAAATTATGTATTTTTTGGGAACCCCGGAAATTTTAAATTCCCTTTTAAAATTATAAAAAATATTTAGCAGTAAAAGGGAAATTCAGGGGGAAATGTTTTTTGTTTGGTGTGTCACAAAGGATTGAAAATTTTTCCCTTTTGGAAAAATGTGATCATCCCATTTCCCTTTAAATGTTAAACTAGGATGGGGGCCCGGGGGAAAAAATATACTGTCCCATTTGTCGTACAGATCTTCCAGAGGTATCCCTTTTGAATGATTGAAATTTCCCCAACTTAACTTCAAAATGAAAATGGACATGTACTTTCTTTTTTAAAACCCAAGGGTTTCAAAAGGGGGAAAGGGTTTCAATAATGTATTTTTGGAAGGGGAAAAACGAAAAAAAAAAACAACACAACAAAAAAAAACAAGATCTAATCATCCCCTTCATTGGGAAAAACTGAACCAATTTTTTTTTTTGAAACCAAGACACATTAGGAAAATGATAAGAGGGGCATTTTTTTAAATTCAAAATTTAAAAATTTTTGGGCTTTTTAAAAATTTTTAGTATGCCCTTTTCCCAAATTTGTTTCTTTGGACACTTGGGTTTCATAAAACCCCAAAAGGGGTAATAATGGGTCTTTAAAACCTGTTTTTCCAAAAGCCCTTTTCCTGTTCGATTTGGGTCCTTTTCCCTAAAAAAACCACCTTTTC
Organism: Solen grandis; assembly: GCA_021229015.1. Lineage (NCBI taxonomy): Eukaryota > Metazoa > Mollusca > Bivalvia > Adapedonta > Solenidae > Solen > Solen grandis. Next base: position 41,371 of record JAIFHC010000794.1, on the reverse strand, counting down.
CCCCTTAAAAAAAATGTCTGTTTGCCCAAAATTTAAAATTTTATTTTTGGGGTTTTTGGATGAATTATTTTTCCGCGCCCCCAGCGGGGGATTTTTTTGGGGTTATTTCCCGTTTTGTTTGATTCATGGAGTCGGTTATGAAAATTTTTTTACCCTTTGGGTTTAAACAGATAAAATCACTATATGACTATTTAAAAAAATTTATTTTAAATTAATATGAAATAAACTATTGGGTTTTAAAAAACACTTAGTTTATGCAATGTTCATATAAAAATGTGTTTTATTACCATTTGTGTGTGAAAAAATTAAAATTTAAAAAACACGGGATTTTGGGGCACTATTTTTTTCTATATTTTTTAATGGGGAAAAAATTGGGGGAGATTTTTCCCAGTCAGATCTCTTCCACAAAGGGGTTTCTTTTTCCGCAACATCTTTGGGGTAAATTCCTCAGGCAACAGGGTTTTTTTTTTTGCCCCTGTTTCTTTTTTTCACCCCTTTCCCACACAAAAAGGGAAAACCCTTTTTAAATAAAAATCTATCAAAAAACCAAAGGAAAGTTAGGAAATTTTTTTAAGGGGAAAAATTTTTACCTTCCCCCTTTATTAAAAGGCCCAAAGGGGCAAAAAAGGGGTTTTCTTTTTTTTGTGCCCTCCAAGAAAAAAAACATAAAAAACCAAAGGAAAAAAAAAAGAAAATTTTTAAAATTTGATGTTTTCTGAAAGGTATGATTGTGTTTGAAATTGTGGTAAAATTTCGGGTTAATGGGTGTTTGGGTTCAAAATTTAAAGAGTTTGGGAAAAAATGCAAAGAAGTCAAAAAACCTGTTTTTTGTGTGACATCCCACTTTTTTTCCCTTTTTTAATTTTTGAATAAATAAAAAGAAATTGTTTTTTGGGGGGGTTTTTTAACAGGATGTACCCAATGAATCCATATATTTAGTAAAATCCCCAAAAGTTTTTTAAATCAAAAAGTTAAAAGTTATATTTTGATGACATATTTAAAAAAAAGGTCAAGATGTCTCCAAAATCAAAATTTTTGAAGTCCCCAATATAAAGGTAAATCAGAAATAAGCAAAAAATTTGGGTTTTTCTTAATAAAACAAGATTGAAAAAGGTGCAGGTAAGATGTAGCAAAAATTTTTGGATCATTTGTTTGTTTAGTTTGGCTTTTTGCCCACACTGCGGGGTTGTTTTCTTTTTTGCTACTAAAAAAAATTTTTGCCCCCAACCATAACGGTTAACCCCCTCCTTATGTTTTTGGGTAACCTTTACCTTACATTATTTTTGCACTTTCACAACCCCTGTTTTTTTTTTCCTTGAGGGCCTATCAGAACTTTTCCCCAAATTTTTCCAAGAGATCTTTCAGCCAATCTATGGGAAAAAGCCCTAAGAGGAAGAAAACGTAATACCGAATTGGGGTTTCTGCCCCAAACCCATAAGGGTTTTAAAATTTCCCTCCCCCGGGACTTTCTTTTAACATTTTAAAAATTTAAATCGGGCGTTTTTTTAAAGTTGTTTTATATTTTGTTTAAGCGAACGGGCATCAGAAAGGGTAGGGTTAATTTTGTTCCTTTTTTTTGGTAATTTTAAAATTTAAAATGTTTATTCAGAAAGAAAATTTTTTGCAAACTCAAAACTAAAAATCCACAGCTTTTTAAAGCTTAGTTTTATTTACATTCATTAATTTGCAACAAAAAAAAAATTTTTTTTTTATTTCTCTTTATTAAAACTCTGTTTTTTAAGCCCTTATGCAATCCCGACGGGCTCCCGTTAGGGTTGGGGAAAATTTTAAAATCGATTTTTGCTAGTTAATATTTTGGTTTTTTTGGTTGCTTTTTTCAGAAAACATGGAGAAATTAGTCGGTAAAAATAATTTTTGGGAAGGGGGACTTTGGGTCCAATAATTACAAAAAAAAACCCCCCAACCCTGGTAAAAATGTTAAGCAAAGCCCAAAAAAACATTTTTGGGAAAAATAAAAAAACAATAAAGCTAATGAATAAGAAAAAAAATTCCCCTTTGGGTCCCAAGTTACGGGAAAAAAAAATGAAAGAACAAAAAAAAAAAAAATGCTAAATAATGTACAGTTAAGAAAAAAAAGAACGGAAGAGAAAGCTAAGTATTTTAAACAAGAGGGCCATGGGAGGCCCTGGGCCCTCACCGGGAGTTAGGGTTACCCAGGAACATCTGTCCCTAAAACATTTTAAAAACGGGCCCAGAAAGCTTTTTTGGGATAATTTTTAAAATTTTTTCGTAATTTATTTATTTCCTTTGCAACCAATTTTAAACCTTGGATCAAGTTTTTTTAGAAAATTTTTGTGAAGCACCCCTCCCCAAATTTAATAAAATTCTGCCCAACGGGTTTCAAAGGAAAGGGTTTTTTAAAGTTTTCATAAAAAATATAAAAAATTTAAACCCCCCCACCCTGGCACCCATGTTTCTTACGGATCAGAAAAATTTAGCAATTTTTGATAAAAGGGGTTTCCCGGGGCCAAAGAACACCCTTTCAAAAATTTTTGAAATCTTGCAAATTTTTTTTTAAAAAAAGAAGCTACATAAATTTTTAAAGTTTTTTTTTAATTTTTTTTTTTCCATTGCCCAAAGTCATCAAGATTTTCCCATAGACCCAAGTTTTTTTAGCAACTTTTGTAAAGGGTTTCCCCCCCCAAGGATTTTCCCCGGGCCAATTTTTAAATTTAAATTCTGTCCAACATTTTTCAAAAGGAAATTTTCATTTAAAGATTTGACGTATACATAAAAAGGCATTTTTTTGCCCCCCCCCTGGGGGCCCAAAGTTTTTTTAGGGAAACAGAAAATTTTTAACAATCTTGATAAGGGTTTCCCAAAGAAATCTGTACTAAAAAATTTGAAAATCGGGCCCCCGGGTAGTTTTGAAGGAGTTGTTTTTTAAATTTTTCAATTTTTTGTTTTCCAGGGCCCAACCAGCTTTTTAAATTTGGACCCAATTTTTTTTTTAACAAGTTTAATCAAATTCTGCCCAGTGGTTTCAGGAGGTATCATTTAAAAAAAAAATTTGTTGACAACCGACAAAAACATGCGACCCCCATGCGAGGGTGATCAAATAGCTCCCCCAATACCCTAAAAACTGGGGGAAAAAAAAAGGGTTTCAGGTACTGAAGCCACAAACATGCCCCAAAATCCCGGGTAAAAAAAACCCCACTCCCGGGCCCTTGTGCAACCGTGAATGTTTGTTAGTTAACAAAATTTTTAGAAGGCAGATGTTTTTCATTTGCAAAAAAACAGTTAAAAAAGTTTAAAATTTAAGTTTATATATTTTAAAGTGTTAAGTTTTTTTTAATGTTATTTTAAAGTTTGTTTATGAAATACTTCAGAATGCTTTTTTCATGGGAGATATTTAGTAAAATATTTAGGAAAAAATTTGCCCCAAACCCTAACGGAAATTTAATGTACTTTTAAAAAATACAAAGGGGTAGGGAAACCCAAAATAAAAATCTTTTTTAAAGTAGTTGTTTGATTAAAAAAGATTTTGCTTAATACGAAATAAACTGAGTTTAAATTATTATGTGTGAAAAAAAAATTTTAAATTGTGAAAATTTGTTTTATTTATTGTTTGAAATTTAACATAGTTTAAAAAAGAAGACTTGTCCCATAAAAATCGTAAAATTTTTTTTTAAATTTTGAAGACTTTGAACTAAAAATTTTAAAATTTAATGGGAAATAAAAAACCATAAGGTTTTTAAAATTTACAACCCACCCTTTAAAAAAAAATTAACCCCCCAAAACCCCTTAAAAAAAATTTCCAAAATTTTTTTTAATCCTTTCCAAATAAATAAAACCCTTTTTTTTTTAAAAAAAATTTTTTTAAAAAAAAATTTTTTAAAATTTTAAAACCAAAAAAAAATTTTAAACTTTTTTAAAAAACCCCTCAACCCCAAAAATTATTAAAAAATAAAATTTAACAATTTTTTACCCTTTCCAATTTAAAATAAAAAATAAATTTCCCCAAAACCCTTTAAATCCCATAACCCCCCCCAAATTTTAAACCCCTTTAAAATTAAAAAAACCCCCAAAAAATTTCCCCCCCCAAAAAAACCCCCCAAAAAATTTTTTTAAAAACCCCCCCTTAAAATTTTTTAAAAAAAAACATTTTTCCTTTTTTCCCCTAAAAACCCTATAAAAAAACAAAAAAAAACCAAATTAAAATTTACCAAAAAAAAAAAAAACCTTTTTTCAACTTTCCCTATTTTTTTTTTTTTAAATCCACCCAAATTAATTACCCTTTTTCAATTCCACAAAACAAAAAAAAATTTCCCCCCCAATAAAAAAATTTTAAAAACTAAAAAAAAAAAAAAATTTTCCCCCCCTTGTGCTTTTCAAAACCAACCTTTTAAAAAACCCATACTAAAAAAATTTTAATTAATCCCTTTGTTCCCCAACATTTCCCCCTTTCCCCTTTCCCTCTCTTTTTTAAATATTTTTTTTTGGTGTTTTCCTTTAAAAAATTGAAAAAACTTATTTTTTAGGCCCTCCCTTCCCTGTTACTTTTTAAGTGTTTTTTAAAGAAAATTAATTTTTGGGAAGTCAATTTCGGGGAAAAGGGCTTTTTTTCCCCCCCCTTTTTTTAACCGAGGCTGAATAAAACCCCCATCCCCCAAGCCTTATTTTCCCCCGCGGGGAGTTTATATTGGGATTTGGGACTTGTCTCCCATCTCCCGCCGGGAGGTGAAAATCCCCGGTCTGATTTAAAATAAAAACCGGTTTCCCCTTTGAACTCAGTAAATCCCCATTCTTTTTTAAACCAAACTATATAAGCATCAGGAAGTTTACTTAAGAACAGGTTTTATTTAAAATTTTAAACCCATGTGCTTTTACACAGCCACAGGAAAAGGGAGGGGATTGTCCTTATCCAATAAAATTTGCGGTTTCGACGGGTTTGCAATTCCCCCAAAAGCCCAAATTCAGTTAAAAAACAATTATCGGGGGCATTAGCAGTTTAATCAAGGAATAAAAAAAGTTTAGAATGAGTAAGGTTAAAAAGAAATTTGGTTTAATCCGTAATAAAAAACTAAATATTGTTTTAAAGTAATTTTAAACCAAGAAAAAAAAGGTCCCGGAGAATAGTAACCCTTTCCTTCCCGGGAAGTGTAAACAAAAAAAGTTTAAATTAGATCAGCTTTTTCCAATCATTTAAATCTTAACAAAAACTGCCCATAGGACCCCTATTTAAAATACACCTCAGCTAAAAAAAAAAATTTCCCAAATGAAGTCAAATTTTCACATAAGGGGTAATAAAATTGTGAAATTTTTTTTTCTTTTTTTTTTTTTTTAATTTAATAACGTCTCTTAATTATATGTGAAAAATCTCCCAGGCTTGGCCCCCAAAAATCTCCCTGTGAAAATTTAAAAAACCTCCCAGGGGGGACAAAACTGAAAATTGGAAACGTTTTATTTTAGGGGGACTTCCAAAACCAAAACATTAAATCAATTTCAAAAATTCGTTAAAAAAAATTCTAAAAACTAAAGGGAAATTTCTTGAAAAAGTACCCAAATGCCCCACCCCCAAAATGGGATATTTCTTCCTTTTTAAGACCATATCAAATTTATCTGTAAATTGTTTACAAAATTGTTTTGGGCAAAAAAGATATTTTGTTTTTTTTTTGTTTGTTTGTTTTTTTTTTTTAAATTTCCATGTAGTAGTGATTTTTTTTTTCTTTAAGTGCAGGGGAAAGTATGTTTTGATGCAAAAAAGTTGTTCATTTCATTCTCACTTCACCTTTAAGTAATTTGATGGAAAATTTATCTTTTGAGTTAAAAAAAGGGCAAACATTTTCACAAATTTCCAACTGATTTTTAGGTTTTAAACCAGTATTTTTGGTACTGCAGTAGCAGGGGTAAAAACGGGAAGAGAAATAGTAATTTAAAGACACGGGTTTAAATTTCCTTGTGTCATGCAGTTTAAAAATTTAAATTGTTTCCCAGAAAAAAGGGAATAAAAAAAATTGATATGTGGGCCCTATTTATTACATGTACAATAAATTTGTTGGTGATTTGAACAGTGTTTTGTTCGACTCACGGGTTTATTCCAAAAAACTCCCTGTTCTTGATCTTTTTCCTTTGTTCTTTTCTAAATAAAATTAAAATGTAATTATGTAGTGCCCAGAACTATTTTATTTTTTGGTTTTCCCAAAAAAATAACATTTTCCCCTTTTTTCCCAGCAAATTAAAAAAAAAAAGAACCCAAAAAAGGGAAAAAAAACTGTTTTTGCCTTTGGGGTTTAATTTCTGTTTCAGAGGGGAAAAAGTACCTAAAGGGTTTTTGACTAAATTTTCGGGCTGAAGGCAATACCTATTACTTAGTTAAAATGTTTATGGCAAAATTTATATAAAAATTTTTATTTTTTCCCCATGGGTTTTTTTCCGATGAAGTTTAAAAAAAGTTTGGGGAAATCCCAAATCCGAAAGTTCTTAAACCAAAAAAAAAATTCAAAATTCATTTTTAAAAATGACCCATGTCGTCACAGTTTGGGGGAAGCTGGGGGAACACCAGTGTGGAATATGTAAAGAAAATTTACCCAGAGAAGTCATTAAAAAGCCTTGAGAGATCATTTTGGGGAAGGGTTAAACACGATGTTTTTTAATTTTGGAACCTCTTTTAAATTTAAAAGTATGTTATCTTTCCCGAAATAAAAATTAAATTTTTGAATGGAAAAATTTTATATAAAAAAAAGGGCAATTTAAAATAAAAGGGTTTTTTAAAGTTGTAAGAGAAAGAAAAAATGCAAAGCAAAAAAAGAATCAATGACATTTTTGGGAAACTACATGTAATACTTGGAAGTTTTTTTTTAAAACAAAAAACCCCCTTTCCTAATTTTGAGTCTTTTTTTGGTTTTGGGTTTAAACAAAGCGGGACTGTCCCCAGGGGCCCTTTGGTGGTGGGAAATCGGGGGTTTCGATTGTCAGCAAAAACAAAACCACAGTTGTAAAAAATGGTACTATTATAGCACCCTTGTTTTTGCTTTCGGGCTTTTAAAAGGGGAAATTGCAGGACGGGGTTGGCCCAGTGTTCATGTTGGCCCAGGAAAAATGTAAATGGGTGTGGTATCATGCCACATGTCAAATTGGTGATACGGTATTTTTGGCAGCACTAAAATCTGTCTCAAAAAGGAATCGTCCCAAAATGACCTAAAAATACTGTCGGGGGGGAACTTTAAAACCCCAAAAAAACAAACAAAACAGATCCGATAGACAACTTTTGTATGATATGTATACAAAGAAAAGGGCAAATCCACTTTCAAAAATATTTTTAAAAAAATTTTAAAGGGTTCAGTTACTTTAAAAGTTCTTTATTTATAAAACCATATTTTTCCATGAGGAAAAGTGTTAAAAATTTTTTTGCATATATCACTGTTTGGCTACAGAAGGGGGAGATTATGTTTCCAAAAAGAGAGACTTTTTTTTTTAGCTCCCCTGAGCACTTGGCTCAGGGTGAGCTTTTTTGGCCCGCTTTTTGTCCGTTTTTGCTTCCCCGTCATCACAATTTTTGTGAACCCACTCTGGAGGCCCCCATTTTTCCCCAATCTTCATAAAATTTGGTCAGGCTTTTTGTCTAAAAGATTTTCTTGGAAAGTTTGAAAAGGGGTTTAACGTGGCCCCAAAAACTAGGCCCACGAATTTTAAATCTTTGAAAAACTTTGTGAACAACTAGGGGAAACATTTTAAAGGGGCCCAATCTTCTTTAAAATTTGGTGGGGGATTTTTTTTTTCTGATTTTCTTGAAGGGATTTTTTAAAAAAGGGGTCACAGGGGGTTTCAAAAACTAGGTCCGAGGTAAATCTCAAAAAACCCTTTGAAAACTCTAGAACCACATTTTTAAGCCCAATCTTATTAATTTGGCCCAGGATGTTTGTGGGACAAATATTTTTGGACGAGTTTGAAAATGGGTCAAAGGGGGTAAAAAAAAGAAAAGTCACCTTTTCAAATCTTAAAAAAAAACCTTTGAACACTGAAGAGGCCACATTTTTTTGACCCAATTTTAAAAAAAATTTTGATCGGAAATGTTTGTTACATTAATTTCGGAATTTTGGGAAAAGGGGTAATGTGGGATCAAAAACTTTTCACCGGGTTCAAGTATTAAAAAAAACCCTTTTGGAACATGCTTAAAACATTTTTTTTGGCCCTTTAACCCTTTCATGAAAATTTGGCCCAGAATGTTTTTTTAAAAATCAAATCTCGGATAAAATTAAAAACGGGGGCTTTTAAGGGGGGGAAAAAGTAGGTAAACCCGGGGCCCAAAAAATTCTTGTGAACACCTAAAGGTCTACATTTTTGTCTCAGCCTTTTTTAAAATTATATAAGAATGATGACTGCATGAATTCCCAGTTGAGGGGCAAATTCGGGGAAAGGATCAAAATCGGGGTTCACGTGTAAAATTTTTTGAAAAACCCATTTTAGATGCCATACTTTTTTGTCAAGGGCCTAACCCAAGAAAATTTTATTAAAGGGAGCGACACAGGGCCATGGGGGCCCCTCTTGTTTTTTTCTGGGAACATTCCCCAAATTTTAATTTAAAAATTTTTAAAGGGTAAAACATTGCAGTCTCCATTTTTTAAAATTTTAAACATTAAAACTTTTGTATGAAACCTTTGCTTAGTATTCACCAGGTTAGAAAGTTTTATGCCCAGAAAGGGTTGGGTGACATCGCAGATTTTGGTGACAAAAAATGACACATCTTAAAAAAGGCCCACCCAAAAATGAAAATTCGTGATGAGCGTCCCAAAAAATTTTGATGAGCTGAAAAACACCCTGAAAAGGGAAACCATTACTTCTGCCATTTTTTGGAATCACAAGGGTCACAAGAGTTCTTTGCGAAAAGTTAAACTTATTAATTTTTTAAACCCTTTTCCCCATATAGACTATTTTGACGAAACTAAAATAGGTACCCCATAAAGCCTGATCTGCAAAAACCACATTTTAAACCCTTCCCAAAATTTTAAATTTAAAAAAAGTCCTCTTTCCCAAAGACCACGAGGAGCAGCGAACAGCAAAAAAACCTGATCAGCCTGCGAGTTACTCACATGCTGATCGGGTTTTTAAATGTTGTTCGCATAGGTCTTTTCAGGGTTTCCCCTTTTTAGGAAAAGGGGTTTAAAGCATTTATACCAGTCTTACCTTTTAATCCCCAATGGGGTTTTTGAAAAACCCGAAAAAATTTCACTGTCCCGACACTAAAAAATTCTTTGCCAGGGCCCGAGAAAGGTGAGGGGAAAAAGGGCCCTTTTGGTCATAAAAACCCTTTTCAAAAATTTTGATGATTTAATAGCATGTACCAAAAATTTTTTGGGAGGATATTTGGTGGTTTTTGATGTTTTTTTTTTCCCCTTAAAACCTAATGATAAAAAATTAGAAATTTAATACTATAGTAAAAAATTAAAAATTGTCTTAAAAACTAGACTTTTTGTTAAAGATATTTTTCACAGATGATTGGTAAAAAATTAAAAAAAAAATTTTACTACTCCCCCTTGAAATGTTGGTGAAGTTTTGGGGCCCTTTGACAAAAAACCCCTCGCAAGTGAAGATCACATGATTTTAATAATTGGGAGATACTTTTTTTAATTGTTTTCAGATGGGGCCCAATATTACAAATTGGGAATTGCGCACTTAAACCCATGCAATTCAAAAGGCCCTTTGCTGGAGAAACCCTTTTAAAATGGAAATTTCCCCTTGATTATTTTTTAAAGTCATTTGATCGGGTAGTGCAAGATGCCGGGGTTTGAGTTAAAAAAAAACCAAGCAGCATTTTGTTTACATTTTGCTTTTCAAATTTGTGGAGCTAGAAAGTACAAAAAAATTTTTTTAAAAATACGATCTTTCATTTTTTTTAAAGGGTTTTTAATCCGTTTGTGATATTTTTAAAGAATTTTTTAAAATTTAATTTTTTTTTTAAAAACAGTTCTTTTTTAAAAAAGGCCTTGTATAAAAAAGTTTGATATAATTGTGAATTCAAAACATGTACGGGCTTATATATAAAAAAAACCCCAGTTTCCATGTCACACTGTTTTTAAAATAATTTTAAAAAAAAAAACACGGATAAATTTAAGATTCTTTTTTTTTTGGGGAAGATGTATGAATTTAAAAAGTAAAAAAATTAGTAGTTACAAAAAACATAATTTTGGGGAAAACCGTCTACTGTATTAAAATATAAAGGGCTGTATTCAATAAACCCTGCCCCAAATTTAAACAATTTACAAAAAAGGAACCGAAAAAAAAATTTGTGTTTTTTTTTGTAATAAAAGAAAAAATGTTTTGGGGATGTGTGTCGTATCAAAACCTGGGTGAAAACCCTCAGCCCTTTGTGTTTGGGGGGACCACGTGAAGGTTCTGGGCATGGCATCTTCACCAGTTTAGGATACGTTTTCCCTAATTTTTTTACCTATAAAATTAGTGCTTAGGGCCAAAGTGAAAAAAATTTAAAAATAGACAATAAAGGTCTATAGGTTTTATCATTCAAAATTAAAATTTTTCACATCGTCTGTGAGATATTGTTTTGTGAGGGGGAAACCCAACTAATTTTGTTAAAATTTCAGGGATGGTTACATTTGATAAACCTTGGCGGGAAGATGGGAAATTGATAGACATAAACACACATAAAGATTAAAATTGAATTCTTTGTAAATGACAATTGTGAATGAGTTTCTTTTAAAAACCAACCAGAACGTAAATATTTTTTTTCCCTTTTCATCTTTTCCCTTTTTTTTTTTTATAACAGAGACTAAAAGATTTCTTGCGTGAAAAACTTTCGCAAAAAAAAGCACAAACCCTTTTTGAAGAAGGGTGTTGTGTAAAAAGGCAGTTTGAGAAGCGGTTTTTGGGTCAGGATTGATCTGAAAAGTCATTTTGCATCACGGGCATAGCAAAGCTCAAAGTCCAAAGCATCAAGCTCGCCCGGGGAGGGGCGCTGAATATTGACAAAAACCTGGCTCCCAGACCAAGTAATAGACCCCGAGAGGTTTTGCCCGGCTCATCCCTAACCAAACCCTTTTCCCTCACCTTAATTTTTTGGGGTGGGGGATTTAATTGTCATTTTCTCTAATAGAGTCTAGAAAAGAGAAAACTTGGGGAAAATAAGCAAGTTTAGAGGGAAAAATGGAAAATTGCCAAGGGGTTTAAAAAGGGGAAATTTTTAGAGGGGGAAAACATCTATGAATAGCCCCTGATAAAAAAGATTTAAAAAAAAATATGTGAAGCCCCTTTCAACATTAGCACGTAGGAACTCACTTATGCAATCATTTTAAATTTTGGGCCCAAAATTTACCCTTTGAAATTTTTTAGACTTTTACTCAAAATTCTAGCTTGGGGTGTATAGGTTTTTTTGTGTAAGTTTAATTTACAATTTCCTTTTTCTTTTAAAATGTTAAGAAAAATTTAAGGGCTTTTTAAAAAGTTTACATAACTAAACAGATTTAGTAAATATCATCTAAAAAAATTGCATAATTTTTCCCCTTTAAAACATTAATAAAGAGGGCCCTAGTTTAAAAAGTGTGAAATTGTAAGGGTGAGCAAAAATTTAAATTGTTTTTGGGGTTTTTTTACCTTTAGAAACCCAAAAGGGAAAAGTAACTCCTAGGTCCCCCAGCTGATTAAGCTTATTTATTAAATTTTTTTGAAGGTTGGGGGTTTTTTTAGATTTCCCTAGTTTTTTCGGGCTATTTGTTCATCCCGTGAAAAAAAATTTGTGTTGGTTTTATTTTACAAAGACTCCAGTTTCTATTGTCAATAAACTTTTCCCGCATTGGGAAATTTTTAAACCTGGGGGTTTTTTTTTTTTAAATCCCTTTGCATAATTTCTCAAGGGAGAGCTTTGTGATCACCCCCGGCTGTCATCCATCGCAACAATTGTTTTAAGCGACCACGTCTGAAAAAACCCGGACAGGAAAAGATATAACGGGTAGGGTTTATCCCTTTGGGGGAACCTTCAAAAAAAATTCTAAAAAAAAAACTTTATCCAAAAGAAGAACCCCTGGTTTCCATGGCAACGAAAAAAAAAAATATTAAAACCTTAAAAATCATTTCCTTCAAAAAATACTGGCTAGATTTCAAAAAGTTTTAGTAAAAATTTTTTCTTTTGGGGAACCTATATCGGGGATCGATCCAGGGGGCCCCTATGGGCCTTTTTTTTAATTCATTGAGTTTTTTGACAGAGTTTGCGCCCCCCCACAGGCCCCCAATTTTCCCACTCCTCGAAACCCCCCTGGGATACATAAGATATAAAGAAAGTGGTTTTGGGAAAATTTTTTTATAAAATGATAAGTTTGAAAAAAAAAATCAGCTAAAAAGGGTAACAAATTTTGTAAATTTTTATCTATGTATAAATAAATGTTTACATATTCTTCCTTAGTTTGCCCAAAAAAAAACACATATTTTTAGGGTCCCAGGCTCTTATGGAAAAACCATGCTAATAACCCAAAATCTATATTAGTGAATTTTTATTTTTACGGTTGTTTTTTCTTTATTATTTAAAATTTCAATTTTGATTTTGTTTTCTTTGTACTTTCAGGTCAAAGGGTGGGAAAGGGATGACCATGGGGAGGGCCCGCAGGGGTCAAGGTCACCATTTCCCCCCAAGGGGGTCCCAGGTGGTGGCAGGGTACAAAAAAGGACAAAAAAAAACAGGGGAAGAAACCCCCCCCACAGTTGGTTTTTTTTCCCTTTAAAAGGGGTTTAAAATTTTTGCCAAAACATTTTCTAATTTCAAAACCCTTTAAAAAAAATTAAACTCATGTGCTCTGATAAATTTGCAAATTCAAAAAATTTCCCTTGAAGTGGGGGGTTTTATTTGGGGTTTTCCCCGAAGGTAATTTGGGGTTTCCCCCGAAGGTAATGGGTTTTTTCCCAAAGGGAATAGGTTTTTTCTTAGGTGAGAATACTTAAGTCATAAACAATGGTTTCAAAAAATAGCTCCTTTGATTGGGCCCCCGGGATATAAGGGTATTCCAGGATTGGTTTTTCCCTGTGTCAGAAAAATGTGGGCGGGTGGGTATCATGCCCCATATTTTCCATGTGTTTCTGCATGTGTGGCCCGCAAATATATCTTCTCAAGTAGAGATTGTCTCCAAATGACTGAAAAACGTCGGTTGGAAAGTCAAACCCTCAAACAAACAAACAAAGATGATAAAAAAGCATTTTGGAAATAATCTTTACGTAAAATTTTGCAATTTAAAAATTTTCAAATCTTTCCCGTCCTGCTCCCCACTGGGTTGAAAAAGCATTCCGATTTATAAATACCCAAAAAAGGGTGGAAAGCCATTTTTAGCCACCTGAGGGAAAGCTCAGGGGGAGCTTTTGGGGTACTTGATTTGGGCCGTCGGGCCCCGCAATGTCCGTCGTCCGTCAAAAAATTTTTATGTTTTTCAACTAGAGGCCCCAGTTTTGATCCAATCTTCCCCAAAATTGGGCAGAATGTTTTTTCTTGTGATATCTTGAACCCTTTCGAAAATGGGTCCGGTTTTGGGCAAAAAGTAGGTCCGGGAGGGCAAATCTTAAAAAAAATCCTTTCGTCCCTCAACAATTTTGATGTTTTCCCCCAAATAAAGGGCCCCAATTTTAACCAAAACTTTTCCCCAAACCCTTGGGCGAAAGTTTGCTTTTATGATTTCTTGAACCTTTGAAAAAAGGGGCAGGGTTGGGCAAAAAAATAGGTTTAGTAGGGCAAATCTTAAAAAAAATTTGTTTAACCCTAGAGGCCACAATTTTGATCCCAAACTTTTTCAAAAAATTTTGGGCAGAATTTTTTTTCTTGAGAAATCTTGAACCCTTTCGAAAATGGGGGGGTTGGTAAAAAGTGGTAGTAGGTTTAAATTTAGAAAAATCCTTGGGCGGCCATCAAAAAATTTGATGTTTACCCACTAAAGGCCCCACTTTTTATCCCAAACTTCCCAAACTTGGTAAAAATTTTTTTGTCTTGAAGATTCTTGAAAACCCCTTTTAAAAATGGGTCAGGTTGGGTCAAAAAGTAGGGGAGTAGGTCAAAAACTTAGAAAAATCTTGGTTTTCCAAAACTAGAAGCCACTATTTTTATCCAAAACTTCCTCCAAAATTGGCCCGAATGTTTGGTTTTTTGAGTATCTTTAACCTTTGAAAATGGGGTCGGTTGGATCCCAAAAAATAAAGGGCAGTAGGTCAAATCATAGGGAAAAAACTTGTTTACCCCATAAGGTACAAAATTTTAAAACCCAAACTTTCCTTTTAAACATGGTCGAAGTTTGTTTGATGATATCTTACCCTTTCGAAAATGGGCAAGGGGCCCCGGGCCGAAAAAAAAGGTCAATAGGCAAATCTTAGAAAAACTTTTTACACCAAAGGCCACAGTTTTGATGCAAACTTCCCAAACTTGGTAAAATTGTTTGCATGATGAATCTTGAACCAGTTTGAAAAAAGGGGTTTGGGGCTGGATAGAAAGTAGTGTAGGTCAAATCTTAGAAAATCTTGTTTTTAATCTGAGGGGAACATTTTTGGTCCAATCAAACCCAAAATTTGGCAGAATTTGTCAAAAGGTTTTTTTTTTGTGGATGGGGTCAGAAAATTCCTGAAAAATTTTTTCACCCATCATTTTTAATTTGAAACAATCTGTTTTGTCAGGCAATGAATGATACTTTTTCTCAGGTGAGCGATCTGGGGCCCTCTTGGCCCTCTTGTTTTGTAAGGGGGGGGGATAGGGGAAAAATTCTCTTACTTAAAAAACATTTTTTTTTTTAAAAACCCAAATTTAATATATTTATGAATTCGACTGCAGAATGGGGAAAACCGCTTTCTCTTTGAAAAATGCAAAGATATTTTTAAATTTATCTCAATAATTTAAGGGCTGCCAATTATTTGAAATGTTTTCAAATGAATTTTTTTTAGAAAAGAAATTTTTTACCCTTGTGGTAAAAGCCAGTGAACAGCAGTTGTTTTTTTTTGGGAAAAAGAAGGTAAAAGGGTATTTTTAGCTCACCTTTAGCACAATGGGGCTCAAGGTGAGCTTTTTTGATCACCCCTTTTTCCGTCGTCAACAATTTGGGTTGTTAACATTTAGAGGCCATATTTTTAGGCCAATCCATTAAACTGGGGTTTAAATGTTTTTTTCTCCATAAAATTTGGACAAGTTTAAAAAATTTGGGGGCTGGGGGGGGGGGGGGGTCAAAAAGTAGGGGCACAAGGTTTAAATCTTAGAAAAAACCTTTTTAACCCTCTAGGGCCACATTTTTTTGGGCCCATTTCATGAAACTTTTTCAAATTTTTGTTTTCCCCTAAAAAATTTTCAAGTTCAAAATTGGGGTAAAGTTGGACCCAAAAAATAGGTCAAGAGGTCAAATCTTAAAAAAAATTGTTAAAAACTCTAAGGCCACATTTTTGGCCCCAATTTTGCATGAAACTTTGGGCAGAAGTTTGTTTTGGGAAAAAAAAATTTGGAAAAAGATCGAATTTGGGAAAATTTGGGGGCAAAAAGGTGGGCATGAGGTAAAAATCTTAGAAAACCTTTTTAACAGTTTTAAGGCAAAATTTTTGGGGCCCAAAATATACAAAAAAACCTTTTTCGAAATGTTGTTTCCCTAAAATCTTGGACAATTTTTAAATTGGGGCATGTTGGGGGGGCAAAAAGTGGGGCCAAAAAAACCCAAAAATGTTGCTCATTTATAAAAAGGTGAGCAATTTTAGGGCCACTGGCCCCTCTTGTTTCTTTTTTAATTTTTAAATTGTTTTTTTTAAAATCATACAGGAATCTGGTTTTTACAGGGTGGGGCCACTTAAATTTATAAAGCCCATGTTTCAAATTCTGTAAATTCTTAAAATTTTAAAATTTTGATCTATTGTTAAAAACATGTTTTCAAAAAATTTTGCATCGGGAGTTCTGTAAAACCAAAATGTGGGAAATATTGGTAACACCCGACTACTTCATTTTGTTATGTTTTAAAAAAAAAGAAAAACAAATTTTTCTTTTTTTCTCACTTTAAAAAATTAAAAATGTTTGTGAAGTAATAAAAAAACCCCTTTACGCCTTTCATAAATATCATAAACCCCCCCACTTGTTTTAAAATTCTCAACAAATAATGACCCCCTTAAAAATTTGATTCTCTATAAAATTTTAAAGGGGAAAATATATTGAAGTGGGCCA
This sequence comes from Solen grandis, assembly GCA_021229015.1. NCBI lineage: Eukaryota > Metazoa > Mollusca > Bivalvia > Adapedonta > Solenidae > Solen > Solen grandis. Next base: position 25,242 of record JAIFHC010000794.1, on the reverse strand, counting down.
GTTTTGGTTTTCCAAAAAAATATTTTTTTTTTAAAGGGGGAAAAAAAAGATATAGACAGGGGTATACAGGCTTCCCCTTTAGCCCCCATGAAAAGGGAAAATAAAAAAAAGAAGGGAAAAAAGAAAAACCAAAACCTGTATCAGACTTAAACTCTGGGAAAAGGGGAAAATTTTTCCCACCCGCAGAACATTTTTCCCCCCCCCCGGGAATGTTCCCACCCCAGCTCAGCCATTGCCTCATCAACAACCCCCAACGGAAAACGAAAAAACGCTGCAAAAGGTAGTGACAGCCCATGGGACATCATTTTCCGATAGATTTGCCAAATCCAATAACATGTCGGTCCCGAATGGTGTACTTGGGGCTAAGATTTTTCCAACCCCTTCAGCTAGTTTTTAAAACCCCCTGTCCCCAAAAAAAATTCCGCCAGTTCAGGGAAAAAAGGGGGTAGGAATTCTCCCCTACAAAACCCAAAGTGAGTGCTAAAAATATTTTAAAAGACTTTTAGACTTTCCTGTTACTAAGAGGCCCCGTAAAACATTTTGGATCATGGACAAAAACCCGGAAATGGTTTCACAACCAAAAAACTACTTCAAAAGCCCCAAAAAGCAGACCGCAAAACCAAACCCCCTAACAATTTTAAAACCCCAAGGCCCCCAAAAAACTTAAGCAAAGAAGAGGAATTCCCAGTTTGGACCCGCTGGGTTTTCAAAGCCCCGTGGGCTGCTAAAAAGTCATTAAAGATAAAAAAAAGATGAAAAGTCCTGATGAAGCTAGTAAATTTAAAACCCAAAACAGAAAAATTCAGTCCAGTAAATGTTCCCCAAGGGTTTTCCTAAAAAATGACAAAAAGACTAAGAATAAAAAAAAAGAAAAAAAAGGAAAAACTAGTGGAAAAAAAGATCAAGAAACTGTTTTAAAAAAAAAACTTCTTTAGAAAGATATTGTAATCTTCTAATGTCAATTCAGTGTCAAAAGTATCTAAATTTACCAAAACCCAGTGTTAAATAAGGAAAACCCGGTCCCTCAAGGAAAAATTTTTTGAAAAAGCAGAACACAGTAAATTTTTGAAAAAACAAACACGGTAAATGAAAAAAAAACACAAGCAAAGAAGAAAAACCCATAATGTTGAAAGAAATTTGAAACTAAAGTAGAAAAATAAGAAGGAAGAGATAATTTTTTAATTTTGAGACAAAAGACAGTTTTTCAAAAACTCCCTTTTTTAAAAAAAGGGTGAGGAATTTTTCCAAATTTGGGGGGAAGGGGGCAGCTTTCCCCGAAGAAAAACCCCCAACCGGATTTAAATGATGGAAAGGGGAACCCCGCAAGTTTACCCCCGGGTTTTTCGTTCCCAAATAAGCCCCCCCCCCCTGGGTTGCATCTCCGAAGCTTCAGTGTGTCCAAAGGGGATGTTTCCTGGAAACAATCACAGGCAAAGATACAACCCTAAAGTCCCCTTAATTCTGCAAATTTCGTGTTCAGCAAGGCCCCCTTTGGCTTTCCGGCGCAGAAACAAAACTTTAGTTTGGGAAAATTCAAACAGCTTGTTTATACACAAAAAATTTTTTAAAGACTTCAAGGAAAAATTTTCAGTTTGAATATCGTAAAAGGGTAATTTTAAATGCTGAGCAGTATTAACAAAGATGTGAGAAAATATTTTGGGAAAAGGAATTTTGTGGTTTTATTAAAAACTTTTAGCCTTGCCCGCCTGAAAATTCATAAGAGAAAGGGCCCGTTTTCTGGTTTTTAATGATGGTTGAAGGGGAAAGAAGAAGGATGATTGGGGTACTGAAGATCAGTGGCAAGGGGTAGGAAATGCTAAAGGTGGCCCTGGGCAGTGACACATCAGGGTTTCTCACATGTCGACTTTGTCCGGTCAAAGTTTGGTTGGTGGAGAAAGACCTACCAATTTTAAAACATTTTTTTCCTTGGGGGCCTTTTTTTTACACAAAAAAGGGGGGCTTTTTTTTGGGCTTTTCAGATTTTCCGGGGGCACTAGGGTTTTTAGCAAATTTTAAGGGTTTTTGGGGAAAGGAAGGTTTTTTGGAAAAAGGGGAAATAAACGTTAAAGCTTTCTTCAAAAAGGGGTGGCCAAAAAAAAAACAAAAGGGTTTCTACCCTGTGGTAGTCCGGAATATAGGGGACTGTAAATGACTGAAGTAGAGATGCATTAAAACCCTTTTCCCCCATAGGAAAACCTTGAAAAAAACCATCGAACAGCATTTTAAAAACCCGATCACCTGCGAGTAACTCGAAAGGGGATCAGGTTTTATGCTGTTGCTTTTCTCCTCAGGGGGTTTGGAAAAGATGATTTTGTTTAATTTGGGAAGGTTTTGAGTTTGGCTTTTTTTGCAGAAGGGTTTATTGTGGTACCCTTTTTGGGGCGTAAAAAGATCAAAGAGGGAAAGGGTTTTAAAAAAAACATAAAAAAGATTTTAAAGTTTTTTTATGAAGAAAATTAACGGGTGGGGAAATAAACTTAAAAGTCTATTCAGATGTTCATCTCTTTTTCCATTTTTATTCAATTTTTAAAAATTTTTTAAAGAAATTTTGTTAAGAAAATTTTTGGGGGGTTTTACTTTGTTGCCATTTGTTAGCTAAAAAAAAGTTTCACAGGTGTTTTGTAATCGGGAAAAAAACAAGAATAATGTGAATCACATTTGAATAGATTAAAGGGTTGCCCCCTTTTTTTAAATGGCAGAATTTTCGGTATGTTCAATGTACATGGGCAGAGAAACGAAATTTATTTTCCTAAAAACCCAGTTTAAAAAGGGAAAATATAACCCCTTATTTTCCCTTTTCTGGTTAACCAAAATAAGATAGGGGAGGGGCTCATTTCTGTAAGCTTTGTTTTAACATAATTTTATGTCCCCGTCAGAAACTCAAGATTTTAGAATGAAATTTTTTTTTTAAATTTTTTTTGCTGTTGGGCCCCCTATACACAAATATTTTGATGTTTCATTTCTATTTTTACCTATTTTTTTTTTCCCAAAATTTTTGTATAGATATATTGAAAAAACACTGAAAAAATTTAATATAAATTTTAAAGAAAAAGCAATGTTTTCTTTTATAAATTAACTTGAAATTTTGGGGGTTTCATTTAAAAATTTATATTTTTAATTTCATGCCCAGATAAACAATTGCTAAATAATTCATAAGAGTGTTTTTAAAGAATGGAAGTTTAGATAATTTTTTAAACTCATCCCATAGGTTTCCCATTGTCACATTGGAATTTTTTTTGCTATGTTTCTTCTTGGTTAAAGATTTTAATTTAAATATTTTTAACTAGAAAACAGCTAAACTTTTCTTCCAATTTAAGTAGGGGAAAGCATTTTTTAAAGTTGTTTGATAATACGGGTTAAAATTAATTGTACAAGGGTTTTAATTGTGTTCAGGGGAGGTATTTTGGGTCGGCCCCCTTTTTTGTCCGTGTTTTGTGCGTCATAAAAATTTTTTCTTTTTTTAAAAAACAAACTCATCCCAAACTGCTGAGAAGATTTTTATTTAAAAATTTTCCCCAAATTTTTTAGGTTTGGGACTGAAAATAAAAAAAAGTTTAAAAACATTTTCCGGTCCCCGAACCAAAAAATAGCAGCCAGAGCTTTTAAAAAAGAAAAATCTTTAAAACGTGAGCAGTTTATGTAAAATCAATAGGAATGACTCTCCCCAAACCCAAATGGGGCCCCAAGGGGGTAAGAATAGAAAAATCTTACAATGACATTCTCATGAAAATTGAGCCGATTTTGATTGGGAAAACTGGATTTTAAAAATGATTAAACGGTATCAAATCCAGTTGTTCATATCAAAAACTTTTAAATTCCCAAATTTTTTTGGGCCTTTTTCTTTTTGGGAAATTTTAATTATCATTTATCCTTAGGAACCTTTTCTCCCCCAGCATTGAACCCGATTGGCCCAAATTTTGGGCCCTCATGGCCCCTTGTTTTTTTTGGGTTTTTAAATTTTTTTTTTTTTTTCCAAAAAAAAATGGGAAAGGGCATAAAAATTTTAAAAAGGGTCTGTTTTCTGCTTGTTTTTAAATTTATGTATTGAGTCAAATACATTATAGTAGAAAAACAATGTGAAACCCCGTTTTTCTTTTTAATTTAAAGTTCAATTTTGGTTATGGACTTAAAAATTCATTGTTTTTTATCTGTTAACTTTAAAAACTATAATGATCAAACCTTTTATAGAGTCATCCCCACGGGGAAATTTTTTTAAAACATTAGAGAATGGAAAAAAATAAAAAGTGGGAATTGCAAAGAATTTTTTTTTTTGTTGATTTTAATTTTGATATCTTGCATAAAATTTAAAAGTGGATTTTTTATCCGGATTTTGTGTTACATCCCAAAAAGGAAAAGCCCCAGCTTCATTTTTACATGCCCTTTTAAAATATTAATTACCCTTTTTTGGGTCCCCTTTTGAATTTTGGGAAAAAAATCAACTTGGTTTGGGGAAAGGAAACCCTTTTTTTTAAAAAAAAAAGCATTCAGTAGGGTTGCATTTTTTTTTAAGAATAAAGGGGGGTAATGTTAAGCCCCGTAAATTTATCAAAATTTTTGGGATCGTGGGGGGCTAAAGCATTTCTACTGCATGGTTTCAGTTTTTAACGGTGGAAAATTTGATACTGTGTTATGGAATGAAAGTAATCTGGCTTTGGGTGCTTTTTTTTAAAATTTTTAATTACATGTGTGTTTTTTTATTTAAAAAAATTATCAGTGTGACTGAAGATGGTCTCACATTGAGGGCAATTAAAAAGTATCAATTTTGAAAAAAAATAACAATTTCACCAGAACTATGTTAACATGTTTTAAATAAACAGTAAACATTTATCTGGAAATTTTTAAATTTTTTTATTTTTAAAAACGATTGGAAATAAAACCAAACGAAAATGTTCCGGTTTGGGTTTTTATTCCCCGTGTTCCCAATTTTTGTCCAAAAAAAAAAATCGGTTTTCCCTGGGATCGAACCTGGATTTCTTAACTTCTGTACCATGCTGTCCAAAAAGAAATACTGGTTTTTTATTTAAATGGTTTTTCATTTAAAGGAAAACCCCCGAATTGGGTCTTCTTTGGGACAGTTTTTCCCCCCTCGTAAAATTTGTTTTTTTTGAAATAGGGTTTATTGATATATTTTGAGGAAATAAAATATTTAAATAAAGGGTTTTTTAAACCCAACCCGAGCACGTGTGCTGGATGAGCTTTTTAGGATCGATGAATGTCCGTTTGCCGTCCCCCTCCCGTCCACAATTTGTTCGTTTGCACTCTAGCATCTTCATTTTTTGAGCAATTATCCTTTTAAATTTTTAAAAAAATGTTTATAACCATAAAAAAACCCGGGCCCAAATTCGTTTTTGGCTGATATCGGGGAAAATTAGGTTTAGGAGTTAAGCCCCCTTTTTAAAAATTTTAAAAAAACCGATTTCACATTGTTTGCACTCCCAGGTTTTTCATTTATGAGAAAATTTTCTTCAAACTTAATATCAATGTTTATAACCAAAAAAATCACGGCCCAAGTTTGATTATGGGGTGATATGTACCATTAAGTCAGGAGTTTTGCCCCCTTTTAAAAATTCAAAAAATGCCATATTTTTAAGTTGTTTACACTCCCGTCTTCCCTCTTTTTAGCAATTTCCCCCTCAAACTTTATGGCAAAAGTTTTTGTCCCTTTAAAGGGCTCAATTGAGTTCGATTTTGGGGGTGAATCAGTCCCAAATTGGTCGGAGTTTAAAGCCCCTTTTTAAAAATTAAAAAAAAGCCATATTTCACTTTTTTTTACACTAGCATCTTCATTTTTTTTGGCAAAAATCTTTTAAAAATTTTGGCAAAGCTTATGACCAAAATGCCGAAAGAGTTTTTTATGATGAGATTAGTGGATTAGGTTGGGTTATGCCCCCTTTTAATATAAAAAATAGATGTGGGTGTTCCTCGGAAAAACTTGTGTCGCCTGCATTTAAGCATTTTTTTATGAAAGAATTGAACCCAGAAAAAACGATTTTGCCCAAAATTTTTGATAAAAAAAAATTATTTTGTGAGGGGCCAAAAAAAACACCCAAATTTCCCCCACAAAAAATTCACACAAAAAAAATATAAAATTTTTATTTTTTTTGGGGGGGGGGGGGGGGGGGGGGGGGGGGGGGAAAAAAAAATTTTAAACAGTGCAATTGTAAAAATTTTTCCCCCGGGACTTTCGCAAAACAGTCTTCCAATTTAGAGGGGTGCCCGAAAAGAAATATGAATTCAAAACATTAAAATGTAAAAAAATTATGACGTCATTTAAAACACTTATGACGTTAATTTTTTTTATTTTGCAAGTTTTTTAAAAACAACTTTTCATTATTGAGTTATCATTCCCTTTTTGTAAATGCAATCGACCAATTTAGATCTATTACTATAAATGTTTTAAAGGGAAAACTTCAAATACTTTACAATTATGCACCACACCCAAAAATTTAAAACCAAAAAAAAAAAAACAAAGGGGAAAAAACTCCCAAAAAAAACAAAAAGTTATCATTTTTGCCAATGCACTCCATGAATCCCTTTTCCCCCGTGAGGGTTTCCAAAATAATACCTCAATAGTATAGGTATTTAGCTGCCTAAATCCCCGGTCTAACACACTCCCTCGTTTTTTCAACTCGGGGGGTGGGGTTAAGGGCCCAGTTGAGTCTAGAAAAATTCCCAAAAAAATTTCTATACTCTATATTTTTGAGAAAAAAATTTAAAAAAATCCCCAAATAATGTAAACTTTAAAAAAAAAACAACAATGAAAAAAATAAAAAAAAATTATGTTTTTTCTTAAACCATTTTTTTTCATTTAAACCCCACTCGAATATGGGGGAGGAGGGTTTTTAAGTATTATAAAAAATTTAATTTAAACAGTTTTTTTATTTTTGGATAATTTTCTAGAAAATCGTTATCTGTAAAATTTTTGTTCATAAAAAAAACCTATAATGTCTTCATCTTTTAAAAAACTTTATTTTATAAAAATAACAAAGGGTTTGTATTTAAAAAATTCTTTCAATTATAAAATTTTTCTAGTCCAACGATTTGTATAAAAACCCTTTTTTTAAAATTTTCCTTTCTTTTTTTTTATTCTTTTCTTTTATCTCCAACTTTGAATTTAGGTTTCTTAAATTTTCCCTTTTTTTTTCTGGATAAAAATTTTTTAAACACTGTAAAGTATTTTTGATTTTCTTTCTTCAAAAAAGGTGTCATTTTTTTAAATTTAAGAATGAATTTTTATTTTATAATCTTTTTTAATATTTTATCTAATACATCAAATATTTGTTGTTTCATGAGCGTAAAAATTTAAACATTGTTGTTTCATAGTTCCCCATCCACCATTTCTATTTCACTAGATTTTTCTTTATTTTTGTTTTAATATAATTTTATGTAAATTTTCTTTTAACAAAACTTTTACTTTTTCGATTTAAAATTCGATCCTTTATTGACCCCAAAAAAAATTGGTTTTCTTTCTTCAAATAATGTTTTAAAGCTTTACTTACTTTTACTTTCCCGTTTTTAAATTTTTTAAAAGGAAAATTTAACCAACCCTATTTTTCTAAAAACCCCTCTATAAATGCTAATAAATATTTATATGTTTAATTTTGTTTTTGAAAAAGTTGCCATTCCCAACTAAATTTTAAAAAAGCCATAAATTTTTTCTATTTGAAAAACAACAAAAAAACGTCTTTTAGGGAAATTTTCTTTAAAAACTCTTAAAAGATGTAATTCAAACAAACTTAATTTTTTTTGTTTCCTATAAATCTTTTTTTTTCTTAGATCCACCTCCAAAAACAATTTCCTTTTTAAAAAATTTTCTTTATTTTTGTTTGTTTTTTGTTTTTTTCTGAAATTTTTTTTCAGTAAATTTTTTTACAACGTAAAACAAAATATTTTTGGAGGTGATCCATTTTTAAATAGTTTTTAAAAAATTTTTTTCTTAAAAAATTTTCCCGTCCCAAAAGTTTTGTAAAAAAATGTTAAAAAATATAAACTTTTCTAATTTTAAAATTACAAACAAACAGGAAAAAGATTTGGTTTTAAATCTGCCAAAAAAAAAACAAAAGTTTTTTAAGCCAAAACAACAAAAACTTTTCAAAAATTTAAAAAAAAAAGTAAAAAAAAAGCGTATTTAAGAGTTTTTTGTTTGAAAACCCCGAATTTTATGAAAAAAATATCCAAGGCTGTGGGAAAACAGTTTTAAAAAAAACCTAATTAAAATTTTATTTTTTTTAAAAGAGACCCAAAAGGGGAAAATTTTTAAAAATCTTATTAATTTAAAATATTATTTTATTTTTTAAAGATTTAAGAAAAAATAATTAAATATATTTTAAAAATTTTTAAAAAAAAAGGGAATAGTTTTTTTAGTAACTTTCCTTTGAAAAAAAAAATAATTTAAAAAAAAGGTGGGTTTTTAAACCCCCTTTTGGTTTTCTATATAAAAGTGGGCATTACTCCTCCCTGTTTAAGTTTTCAAACCAAAATAATAAAAAAGAATTCCTATAATAGTTTGAGAGATAAAATTTGAAGCTTGGGTTTGAAAAAATTTTAAGAAAAAAGGATTGGTTTTGTTTTTAGAATATTAAAAGTGTAAAAATAAAACAATATAAATTTTGGGTTTTTCAAATAAAATTTATTAAAGTTTAAAAAAAAAAAAAAAAAATAAATTTTTCCCTTTTGGGAATATTTTTCAAAGTTTTTCCCTGCCAGATGATAACAAAGAAATGAGGTTTACAAAATATAAACCCTTTTAAAAAAAACTTTTAAAAAGGTGGGATTGAAAAAGTAAAAGTTAAAAAAGATTTTTTCCCCAAAAGGGGAGAGAGCAAAAATATAAATTTTTAAAAAGTTTTTTGGGATTAGAAGAAACAATCCCAATAAACAAAAACTTTATTTTTCCAAAATTTTTTTGTTTTCAAACAGTATTTTACAGCCCGGGGAAAAAAGTTGAAAATGTTTTGTTGATCTCTTTATACATTGAATTTAAAGAAAATACCCCCCCTTTTTTGTTTAAATTAAAAAAATTTTAGATAGATTCCCGTTTTGGATAAGAAATAAGCATAAAACATTTAATGTTGAAATTTGTTTTCAAGGATTTTTAAAGAGAAAAAAAAACTTAAATTTAAATAAAGAAATGTTTAAGAAAATTAACCCTTTTTAAAATTTAATTTTCCCGAAACCCGGAAAAAATATTTTAAAATTTAAAAATTTCCATTTCAAAAATAATTACCAAATTTTTTATTAAAATTTTTTGATTTTGAAAAATAAAATTTTCCCTTATTACTAAATTTAACCAAAAACCCCAATGAATTTTTAAAACAAATTAAAAATAATTTAAAACCAAGGGAAATAAAATATTTTTTGGGAATTATAAGTTAAATTTTGATTATAAATTTTATATAAATCAACCCAAAACTTTTTTATGTTGGGGAAAAGATTTCCAAAAGAAAAATTTTGTAAAAAAGTAAAAAAAGATAATTTTAAGAAATAAATTTAAAAATCTTTTCTTTTAAAGAAAAGAAAAAAACCAATAATTTAAAAAAGTAAAAAGAAGATGAATTTAAAAAAGCCCAAAGAATGTTATATTTGTGAAAAAGGGTTTTTTAAAAAAAATGTTTTTGGTAAAGTAAAGGGAAATAATCATTTTTGGTAAAAATTTGGGAGCAAAGTCAAACAAAGTAATACTAAAGAAGGTAAAGTAAACAAATTAAAACCTGTATTTTTTTATAAAAGGTTCTAAAATTTTGGGTTTCCCTTTTTCTAAATTGAAAACATTTTGAAATATGGGAAGGGTAATTTTTAATAAAGTAAAACTTCCTTTTTAAAAAAATTCAGAAGAATATTTTTCTATAGGGTTAAAGGAAACATATTTTAAAAAAATTAAGATTCTTAGATTCTTTTAAGATTTATGAGTAAAGGGTTTTTCAGATTTGCTAAATCAATAGATAATTTCCTAAAATTTTTGAAAGTAAAATTTAAAGGGCATTAAATTTTTTTTAAAAAAAAAGGAAATTTTTTTCCCTATTAAAAATTAATTCCCAAAAAAAAAAAAAATTAAATAAACACCCAAATTTCCAGATATTAAGAATTTTATTCTACATTTAAATCAAACACAAATTTCGGGGTAAAGAATATCAACATGCTCAAAAAATTTTTTTCCCCATTATAAAATGTAAATCTTTTAAAAAATTATCATGATTTTTAATTTAAAACAAATGTTCTTAAATTTTCAGAAGCAATTTTAAAAATTTTGAAGTTTTTTTTTTTAAAACATCATAAAATAGATCCCTTTTTTATTGTTAATTTTGCTCCAGGATTAACTGGCAATGTGGACTAAAATATACTGGGGGTAAGTTAAAAATTTTTTAAATTATATAGATATGTTGCAAATTTTTTAAAAAGGAAAAAGAGGAGGATTTTCAAAGGAAAATAATTTGGGCCTAGAAATGTAAAAGCTTTTAATAAACCCTACTCCTTAAACTACATGGTTAAAGGGAAAATTGAATTAAAAGATTTAATATGGGAAAAAAAAAAAGCTTTAAAAAATATTAAAGAATGGAGGAATTTAAAAAGAATTTTTGAAGGAAAAAATTTTAAATTTTAATTTTTATGCGAATAACTTTAAGGGATTGGGGGAAAGCTTTAAAACCCCTTCCAACCAAAAATTTTAAATGGGGGAAAAAGATTAAATTTTTACAAAAATAAATTTTAAAATTAATGCCAAGGCAGCCCGGGGGCAAAGGGCCGTAGAGGTTTTTTAATTTTAGAAATTTTATTTAGAGTATACAGTGAAAAGTAAAAAAGAAAAAAAAATTAAAATATTCCCTTTTTGCACCTGAAAAGATGAAAATAAAAAAAGAAAAAATTATCAAAAAATCAATTAAAATTTGGTATTCTTAAAAAAAAAGGAAAAAAAAAAAATAAACCCCCCCCCAAAAATTAAAGGAAAGAAGAAAATTTTTCTTAACTTTAAAAGATAAAAAAAAATTTTTATTTACCTCACTTTAAAATTTTTAAAAAAGTATATAAAAATTTGGGAAAGAAAGTTTAAAAGGTTTATAGAAACCCCTTTCAAAATTTAAGAAAACAGTTGGTTTAAAAATTTATTAATTTTAAACAAACCCAAAAACAAACCCCAAAATTCCCAACTTTAAAAAGGATTTTTTGGGAAAATTTAAAGAATAATTCCTTTTTCTATAAAGGGAAAATTTAAAAATTTTAAGAGGGGGAAATGAAAAAAAAATTAAATTACTAAAAGAGGAAAAAAGTAAAAAAAAAGTATTTTTAAAAAACCTTTTTAAAGAATTTTTTTTTTTTTTAGGGTTTTAAATTTAATTGTAAACCCTTGTTGCAATTGTAAATTTAAAGTTCCCCTTCCCCTTTTTCCCTTAATTAAAACCATTTATTTAAAGGAACAAGCAATTTTAGATTAATTTTAAATTATTAAATTCAATTTTTTTTAAAATGTTTTTAATGAAAAATATTTGGGAAAATAATGAATTTTTTTGCTTTTAAAAATTTCCAGTTTTTGGGGATACCCCCCAAATAAACTAAGAAAATAAAAAAAAAAAATTTATATATTGAAAAAATAAGAAATTTAACAGATGAAATAAAATTCAAAAAGGTAAATTTTTTTTGTAAACTTTCAAATTTTAGAAAATTTTTGGGCCAAATAAAGGATTTTTCTTAAAATAAAAAACTGTAAAAAACATGAAAAGAAAAAGAAAATGTTTTTGAGTTGTTTTCACCCCTAGGATTTGTTTTAAGTAATTTAAAAATCAATTTTCCCCTAAAAAAGAAAAATAAAATTATTAAACCAAAAATTTTAAAACAAATTTTCAAACTTTTAATTTTAAATATAAATTTTAAAGGAAAAAATTAATTCCCCCAAATTTAAAAAAAGAAATTTTTTAAAATTAGAAAAAACAATCTAGAAGAAAAAAAGCTTTTTTAAAAAAAGGAATTTTTTTTGCCGATGGGGCTTTGGTTTTTTCCAAAAAAAAATTACCGTTGGTTTTTGTTTAACAAGACTTAAATCTTTTTAAATTAAAAAGTTTAGAATGGTGAAAGAAATAATCCCAAAAAGTTTTAAAAAAATAAATTTTATAAAATATCCCCGCAACTTAAAATTTTTAAAATTTTTCCGCCTAATGGAAATTTTAAAAATAAGACAAAAGTTTTTTAAAAAATTTTTTTAAAATAAAAAAAAAAAAAATTTTTTATAAATTTAATAAAAAACTTAAATATAGATTTTTTCCCTTTTTCGAGGGTTTTTCCAAGGAGTTTGGGGAAAAAGAAAGGAAAAAATTCAAATTTCTCTTTTTTTACAAAAAAAGTTAAAATTTCATTTTCCTTTTTTTAAAATTAACTTATAAACAAATTCTAAAGGGGTTTTAAACCAAACATTAATACAAAAATAGATAAACCAAAATAAAATTTTCCCCTTTTATTCATTAAACCCAAAAAAAGAAAAAAATTTTCTACCGTTAAAAAAAATAATACCGTTAGGAAAAGAAAAAAAAAATATTTTATGATTTATTTTACGAAATGGGGATTTTTTAATTTTGGGTTTTCCCTTAATCCCGTTTTTAAATACGGATAGTATCTTCTTAAACAATAATAACAAAAGAGTTTATAAAGATTTTTTGAAAAAATAAAAAAATGAAACCCAGATAAAATTGGCCCAAACCCTTTAAAAATCAAAAAATTCATTCCCCAAAAAAAAAAAAAAGTAAATTTGGGAAAATTTAAAATGAAAATAAAAGGAAAAAATATGTATTTAGATATTTTTTAAAGTAAAGCTATTTTTTTTACTTTTAAAGAATACAACTACAAACAGATTCTGAATTTAAAGGGAAAAAAAGGGGGGGAAATTTAAAAAAGGAAAAGGTTTAAAAAAACCCCTTAAAATAAAAATATAAAGTTTGAAAGATTAAAAAAATTGTTTATTAATGAAACACCAAAAAAAAAATAAGATGTATACATAAATTCTGATAAACATGGGAAATTTAATTAATGAAAATAAAAAAAAAAAAAGTATGCCCCCATTTGGGTGATAAAAGTAATTTTGGGGAAAATGGGAAAAGATACTTTCCCCTTTTTATAAGGGTTCCCGCAATAAATTTCCCGTTTAAAGTCATTCCACCAATAATAAAAAAAAAACCCAAACTCTTTTATTTTTTTGATTTCAGAAGGAGTAAAAAAAACACTTAAAAGTATTTTTAGGTAAAGGTTTTAATTGTTTACGGACAAAGTCCGGCTGCGTAGCAAATTTCCCGTGATAAAGTAATATTCTTTCATTTCTTCCCTCAACATCTTTAAAGGTTTTTACAGCATTTATCTTCCTTTTTTTGTTGTTCATTTAAAAAAAATCTAAATTCCTTTTTGGGTTTTTTTCTTTATTCCATTTATCACTGAGTTTGTAAATTGGTTTTCCCCCGCTTATCATGTCTTTTTTTCTCCCTTTATCACTATCCCTTTTTTCCAATATGAGAAAATTTAAAAAATTACCGCCTGTTTAAAGGGGTAAGCGGGTTTTTAATGCTCCACCCAAACCCTCATTGCATTGCGTTGCCCCTTTTAATACGGACAAAGTCCGGTGCGTGCAATTTTTGGAACAAGTTCCAGCTACCGGAACGGGTTTTAAAAAACTGTGAAAACATTTAAACATTTTTTTTACTTTTTTTTAAAAAATTTAAAAATAAATTTTCTTCATAAAAATTTTCAGGAAAAATACCTTGTTTAACCAAAAAAAATTTCTTTTATAAGAGCTAGAAGAAATGATTAACATTTTAAACATAAAAAAAATCCATTTGTAGTTTGGTTTGTATTTGGGTTCCCAAAAAGTTTTCTAATTAATTTGGGAAAAAACCCCTGTAAAACAAAATCAATACCCATGGAAAACCCGTATTCAATTTTTTTTTCATCCGCCCTTTTTTAGAAAACAAATTTGTGAAACCTACGGATGAAATTTCCGGGTGCGGAGCAAATAAAGATTAAATGGGTTATATTCAACATTTTCTTTTGGTTTTAATTTTTTTTTGTGGTTTTAAATTTCTTTCTTTCATGTGTTTCACAGCTGGGGCTTTGTCCATGGGGGTTTAACCCTTTTTTATATATATATAATTTCCCAAACCAACAAAACCCCAAATTTGAATAAAGGGATAAATTTTTTTTATATAAATTTTCATGGATTTAAATTGGTTTGGACTTTGTCCATTTTTGAAATTTTTTAACTTTTTATTGTGTTCCCTAGCCGGACTTTGTCCCTCCTTTTTTATATAAATTTGATTTTAAATTTAAGTTTTTTTCTTCATTTTTTTCCATTTTTTCTTTTTAATTCAGCTTTTATTTTTTTTTCTTCTGCAAATTTTTTACCGTTCAACTCCCTTTTTGGGGGTTTTTTCTTTTTTTAAAAAGGATTGGATTTTGTACTTTTATCATTTTTAATGGTAAAAAAATTCTGGTTTTTTGATTTTAGTTGTTTTGGAAAGATTAAATTTCAGAAATAAAAATATAATAAGAAAAAAAATATAAAAATGGATTTACTATTTAAATAAAAAAGATTTTTTTTATTATTAGTTATTTTAAATATTTAGTTATTTTTTTTTTATAAGTTTTTTTTATTTATAGTATTATTTTGTTTTTTAAAATTTTTTAAAAATTATTTTTTATTTTTTATAAAATGAATACTGAAGAATTTTAAAAATAATACTAATTCATCATTTCCCCAAAAACAACACTAATGAAAACCTTAAGGAACCCCAACAAAGGGGAAACCCCCCCGAAGCACAACAAAATGGTGGGAAAACCCTACCAAAAACCCCAACAATCTAAACAGTCTAAACAACCTTAAAAAAAAAATTATTCATAAATTCCAAATAATTTATGAATATAAAAGAATAAATAAGGAAAAGGAAAGATTAACTTTTCTTTTTTCAGGTGGAAAATCTAAAGAATATTTAAGGAAAAGAACTTTCACATTTTTTTAATTTAAAGGGGTTTCCAGATGAAAAATTAATAAATTAAATTTTTAGATCCCAAGCTAATTGGTTAAAAAATGGGCAAAAACTTTAAAGTAATTCTTTTATTACTTTTATGTTTTAAAAGGGTATTCTAGATTTTTTAAAAAATTAAAAAAGAAAAAAATTTTTTACAAGATTTAAATGAAGATCCTTTTTTTAAATAATTCTTTTAAAATCTATTATTTTTGAAAAGTAAAAAATTTTGGGAAATTATTTAGCCCCTTTTTCAGCAAAAAATGATTCAATTTAAAAAACTAACTTTGAGAAAAAATACTACGGAAAAGGTGGGAAACCCTAGGGAAACCCCAGCAAAAAAATACGAAGAAATTATTGAAAAAGGGTTTAAGGGGAATTGAAAAAACCCAAAAATTTCGGTCAGTTGGGAAAACCCCTAAGGGAAAAAAAAGCAGTGCACTAAAGGAACATAAACAAGAAAAGTAGAAAAATGAAATTTTTTTAAAATAAATAGAATAAAATAGTTGGTTTATCAGTTCTTAAATTAAATTTTCTATGTTTATTTTTTTTTTAATTCTTTTTTTAAATTTTTTCTTTTCTTCCCAAGTAGGGATAACATATTCTCTCTTTGACAGGGGTTTTTAAAACCCATCCCTTTTTTTTGGGAAAAAAAATACATAACCATTTTTTTGGGTTCCCCTTTAAAATTTTTTTAAAAATGAATTGTTAAACTTTGTAAATAACCCCCTACACTTTGTTCAGCATGTCTTTCCCGAAAAAGCTAACCCCTGATAAATATCTCTTTTCTTTGTTTTAAATTTTTTAGTTTCCCCCTACAAAACAATTTTGTTTTTAAAAGGTTTGGGTTTTCCTTTTTATTTTTTAAAAAAAATTCTTAAAAGTTTTGTAGTTTTTCTTCTCCCCTTAAGTGCTCCGGGGCCCGGACCTTTTTTCCATACAATAGGATTAAAATTAATAAATTCTTTGTTTTTGGTTTCTAATATCCCAATCCATCCTTTTTTTTATATGGTTTAATTTAAATTTAAAAAGTTGGGCCCTAGTTTTAAAAATATATTTAAAACCCCCTTTATTCTTTTTTTTAAAAGACTAAAACAAATTTGTTTTTTTCCCCCATCCTGTTTTTCCAACCCCGTAATTGGGACAGTTTGAAAATTTAGGTAATCCCTTTTTTTAAATTTTTTTTTAAAAAATTTCTTAATAATTTTTTAGTTTAATACTTAGTTAAATTTTTTAAAGGGGAAAAAATGTAATTTTTTAAAAAAATTTTTTAACAAAAAAAAAATTATAAAAAAGAAAAATTTTGTTTAAAACCCCTTTACCAGGCCCAAAAACAAAAATTAACAAATACCAAAAAAAAACCCAAACCCAATTCCAAACCCCCCCCCCAAAATTTTAAAAAAAACCTCTTTTTAAACCCCCAAAAAGGAAAACATTTAATTTTCCCCCCGATCCGCGTCTTTCGTTTTTTAAAATCTAAAACCCCTGATGCATTTTCCTTTTTCTCCCTGAACCGTAAGAGGTTTCATCCGTTGAACTTTAAAAAAAACCATAATGGCCCAAATTTTTGTTTTAGATAAATTTTTTTATGGTATAGGAAAATTTTTAATTTTTTTTTCATTTTAAATAATTTTTTATCCCCTTTTTAATTTTAAAACAAAGAATTTAATTTTTCTAAACCCAAGTTGATTTAAACTTTCATTTCCTTGACGTATAGTTGATTTTGGTTTCTCCTTCAAATTTTTATTTCTATTTTTGTTTTTTCCCGGAAATTAAAAAAATGTTTGTTGAGTTTTTTATTTTGGATCTCAAATAAAAATTAAATACCTTTCCAATTCTAGTGGAAACATTTAAATTAATAATTTCCCAAAGGGGTTTTAGATTTGTTTTTTTTTATTTTTCCAAGCTAAGTATTTATCAATAAAAAAAACCATTTTCCATAATTTTATTTTTAATTATTCTAGCTAATTCAAAAAATCAAAAAACAAATTTTAAAACTAAACCAAAAATTCTTAAACGAAAAAAGCCCTTTTTGTCAGAAAATTTAACTCATTTTTTTATAATATTGAATTTTAAGTTCTTTTTCCCAGTCTATCTTTTCCCAAACCCCTTTAAAAAAAAGGCATATGTGATTTTTAATAATTCAAAAAACCCAAAAGGGAAAACAAAAATTAAATTTTCCCTAAGCTTTTACAATAGTTCAACTTTTTTTTTCTGAGGAAGCATTACCCGAAACCAACCCCTATGTTTTAAAATGTTATTTTACCAAAAACCCTTGGGTTTCATATTTTCACCGTTCCCGTAGGAGACTTCCATTAAAAACGATTAACAATGAAATTAACAAATAAACATCAATTGACATTACTTCATTTCCGATATTTTTATTGGTTTTTTTAAATTTTTGATCTTCTTCCATGTTTGGATATATTTTTTGCATTTTCCTCACTATCAAATTTTGATTTCAATTTCAAATGCTTAAACTTTTTGTTCCCCGGAAAAAAAAAACATCATTACCACTTGGGTTAGGAAATTTATGACCCCCTTTTTGATTTTGATCAATTTGTTTAAGGTTATTGCTTATTTAAAACACTTTGCGAATACCTCTAAAACCTTAGGGTTTTTTTTCTTCTGTTTTGGGTTTTTGTTTTTCCCCCGTAAGCTGCCATTTTTTAGGGAAAAAAATTTTTTTGGGAAAAAGGCAAAGGAGGATATGGGTTTTGAAAATCCGGATATGATGAAAATGATTTTGATGATTATGATGAGGAAAAATTCTTATAGATGATAAAGATGAAAAAGTCAAAATATTTTAATTTAAAAATGTTTATAATAAAGTTGAAAAGGAACAAACCCCGAATTTTTTTGAAACCAAAATGGGCAAACTTTTTTTATGAAAAAACCAAGAAACCCATGAGGGAAATTTTTACCTTAATTTAAAAAAAGGGAAAAAATTTAAAAGACCCGTGTTATATGGGTTTTGACGGGAATAAAGAAAAAACCCCTTTAAAAATTAAAGAAACAAACGATTCAAAAGAAAAAAAAATATTATTCATTTTAAAACAATTTTAAAGAAATATGTAAAAGATTTTGTTCCCAAGGGTTTTTGGAGTAGTGATTTTTTAATCTTTTTCTTTCAAGGGTTTTCATGGGGAGGGAAAAAAAATTTTCCAAATTAATTAAAGAACGAGATAAGAATTTTAATATAGAAAAAAACATTAATATATGGAAATTTACGGGTTTACCTAGAGCAGCTGAACGTAGCAAATGCGTTGGAAAAATGTAATGGAAACATCTTTTTCTGAAGAAAAATATTGGTAAAAAAAGTTTTACTGGTGTAGATCAAGGGAAAACAAAAAATTTACAACTAAAAGAGTATAAGGGTGGAGTCCTTTAAAACAATGGGCCAAATTTAAAAATCATTTATAGATAATTAGCTGAAATTTTTTGAAAAAAAAAAAAAAATTTGCAAAATGAAAAAAAAAAATTAAAAAAGAGCTAAAGGGAAAATAATGGGTGAAAATGAAATAGAAAAAACATAAAAGAATAATAATTTGGGGATAGAGAAAAAGTGGAAAAATAGAAGAATTGAAAACCCCTTTTGAGGGTAAATTAAAAAAACCCAAAAAAATAGAATAAAAGAGACAAAACTTAAAATATTAAATGAAAATTCAAAAATTAGCAGAAAAAAATTAAAAAACCCTTTTTTCAGAGAACAAGGGGTTTTCAATTTTTAGTATTTTAAAATGCTTTTGGAATGAAATTTTTGGTTTTTAATTTTTTGAAACTTTTTTTTCCTTTGGTGGGGGTTTTGGGAAATGTAACACCTAAAACCTGGGGAAAAAGGAAAAGTAAGAGATTTGGGTAAAAAAACAATTACAAAAAATTGCTAAACTAATTTCAAAAATTGCGGAAAAGCGGAAAAAACATACCTGGTATTATTGGGGGCTATTGTAGGATGGTTATTAAAAAAAAAAGGAAACGTTTTTTGCATGGTTTGGGGAGTAATTTATGGGCCCTTTTTTTTAAATTTTTTTATAGGGAAAGAAAAATACAGCTGTTTAAAAACATAAATCGAAATAAAAAAAGCAAAGTCCTAAATGTAATACTTCCCATTATAAATTTGATATTTTTCATCTTTGTTCCTCCCTTTTTTTTAAAAGGATCCCAGGTTTTATTGGTTTTTTAGGGAACCCCTTTTGAAACCCTGTCCGGACTTGTCGTAGGTTTTGGGGGAAAAATTTTTTTTTTTGGGGTACCCTTTTAAACTGTGGGTTGTGTATTGTAGGTTCAAAATGAGAAAAATTTACATTTATTAATTTTTTCCCAAATGTTTGAATTTTTTCTTCTTTTGCTATTTCAATTTCATTATTATAATTTGTTTGTTCCAATTCTTTAAATTCCCTATCCTTGGAGAATATATAATCCTTTTCCTTTAAAAAATAATAAAAAATTTTCTTCTTGCAAAAATTTAATGTGTTTTTTATTTTCTTTTTATTTGTTTAGTATATCTATGGATGTTTATAAATTTCAAAAGTTAACAAGAATTTTTTGAGCCCTCAAATGGGGGTTTCCCAATTTCCCAAAAAATCTTTTTTAGTATAAAATGTGCCCCCAAAATAGCCCCAAAAATTGTTCTTTAGACTCATTAAATTTTTTAACTCCCGCTTGTTAAAAACCCTTTTTAACCTTTTTTATTTTAAAAAAAAAAATTTTTCCATATTTTTTTAAATTCATTTGGTTGTTTGATATAATCATAGAAATGTTTTTTTTATAAGAATTACCTTTAACAGGGCTCCAGGTCCAAAAATAAAATTTTTAGTTTTAAAAAACAGATTAAAACAAAAACATAAAGAAAAATTTTCCTAAAAAAAGTTTTTTTCCAAAAAATTTTAAAATTTTTTATATATATATCCAAGACCACCAAAAATCTTCTTTATGTCCCCCAATCTGTAAAAGGAACCCACAAATTTAAATCACTACAAATTCTTTTAAAAAGCTTTTTGTTATAAATATTTTTAAAAGCCCTTCCCAAATTTTATCTTGTTTAAGAGGAATAGATATTTCCCTTTTTAAAAATTTTTCTTGTTGATTTGTTTAAAATGGGGAAAAAGAATAAAGGGAAATTTTTTAAACCTCCCCCATTTATAAGATTTTTTAAAAGTCCCAATCCACAACCTGTAGTTTTAACACCAAATAGCAAAGTTTAATTTATTTTGCCAAAAAAAAATCCAATCCCCTTTTCCCCCCCCTTTTTACTATTTTTTTGTGATGTAACTTTAGGTAATAAATATTTTTAAAAAAATATTAGGGAATTTATGGTTTTAAAAAATTTTTCCAACGAAAAATTATTATTTCTTTTTTTGGGAAAATTTAAAATTCTTTTTTTGTATATTTTTAAAATGTGGGTTATAAGAAATATTACTATTAAAATTTAAAATTTTTTTTGGAATCATTTTTTATCGGTAAAAAAATTTTCCCTAAAATTTTCCAAAATTGATAAACCCAAAAACTTAAACAAATATAGATAATAAACAGGAGATAAGAAAAAAGATTTAAGGGGGTTTTTTTAAATTTTACTATAGGATGGTAAAATTTTAGAAAAAAATTCAAATAATGGGTTTTTTTTAAATTCTCCACCAAACATTTTTAAAAAAAAAAGCTGGGAAGGGAATTTAGAATCAGGAAAAGAATCATTTTAAAAATCATATAGAAATTGGGATAAGGAAAAAATTTAAAAAATTTAAAAAGGATGAAGAAAAAGAAAAAGAGAAAAAAAGGAAAAAAAAAGAAATTAAGAAATTGAAAAAGGGTTTTTTAGAATATAAAAAAAGAAAAATTAAAAAGAAAAAATATTTAAAAAAGTTTGAAAGAGAAAGAGAAAGAGAATTAAAAAGAAGAGTTTGAAAAGAAAGAGAAAAGAATTAATAAAGATTAAAAAAGGGAAATTTGGGGAAAAAGAAAAGAAAAAAAAATGGAAAAGTTTTTAAAGAGAAAAGGGAAAAAGAAATAATTTGGGAAAATTTGAAGAGAAAGGAAAAAAAAGAAAAAGGGTTTTAAAGAGAAATAGAAAGAAAAGTAGAAAAAGAAAAAGAAAGAAGAGAAAAAAGTTATCATTTTTTGTGAACCCGCACTCCCCTTTTTAAAGAGATCTTTCTAAACTATAAAAATTTTTAAAACCGCACCTCAAATACTTTTTTTTTTATGCCCTTTGGGCCAAAAAATTAAAAACTGAAAATCAAAAAGGGCCAAAAAAACTCAGAAAAAAATTAAAAGTCAGAGTTTTCATTTTGTGCACTGCACTCCACCCAAAGTGATCTATCCAGTTTTAAAATTTCCAAAGGGGATACCCCAAAAACTTTTTGGTTATGGTCCCCCGGGCAAAAAAAAAATCTCAGAAACAACAAAGGGTAAAATTTAAATCAAAAAAAACGAAAGTTTGGGGTTATCATTTTGGGGCACCCGCACTCCCCCTCAAAAGTGAAATTTTCCCTTTTTTTAAGTTTCAAGGGATACCCAAATTTCTTTCGAGTTTTTGGTCCCGGGCAAAAAGTTTTGACGCCCCCCGACGGGCGACGAGACGGAAAATTGGGTCCCTATGTGTTGCCATGCTATGGGAGGCGCACAAAAAATGCCAGATTTCCGTTGTTTACACTCTATATCCCTTATCTTTTTTGAGCAATCATCTTCAAAAAATTTTATTTACAATGCTTATGACCTTTAAAGTCCAATTTGAGTTTGATTATTGGGTGAGATCGGTCAATTAGGTCAGGAGTTTTCCCCTTTTTTATATAAAAAAAAGCCTATTTCACGTTGTTTACCCCCTTAGCATTTCCTTTTTTTAGGAATCATTTCAAAAATTTATGGGCATTTTTTAAAGCCCTTAAGTCCCGTTGATTCAATTGTGGCGAATGGGTCCTTTTGGGAAAGGGGGTTATGCCCTTTTTAAAACAAAAAATACAAAGATTTTTCCCTTTTTTTTAATTTTTTCAAAACCAAATTCCCTTTTTTTTTTAAAAATCATTTTTAAATTTAAGACAATTTTATTCCCACAATTAAAAATCAGGTTCAATTCCTTTAAATGATATTTTTTTTGTAAATTTAGGAGTTAACCCCTTTACCCAAAAAAAACCAGATTTCCCCTTTTACATAAGCTCTTTTTTTCATTTGCAAACATTTTCTCAGGTTTAGTGACCAAGGGCCAACCCCCGGGCCCCTTGTTTTAAAAAATAAAAATGTAACTTGTAGTTTTCTAGCAAGTTCCTGTTGTTTAAAGTCAATGGTGAAAAAGACCACATTTGCAGAAAATCAACAAATAAAATCTAAAAGAATGTTTGGGAAAAGGGAGATTTGAAAAAATTTTGTGGTGTTTGTGTGTTGTGTGTGTGTGAGGTAGGGTATTTTAAAAAAGAAAAAATGTTTTAGAGAAGTTTTTATTTTCCCAAAAATGGGTTTTTGAGAGTCCCACTTAACCCAAAATGTTTTTTGAATTCCCCTTTATCAAAAAAGTTTTTTGAGAAAAATTTTCCCTTTTTCTTCAAATCTTTGTATACCACCCGGGCCAGGACATGGTTTGTCAAAGATAGCTAACACAGTACGGCACAAAAATCCATCCCCTTCCCCGTCACAAAGAGCGCCCAACCCAGTGTCCGGGGATTTTTTATATTCAGCATTTGTTGGGAACTCTGGTGTCGTGAAGGGGGAAATCCGATGACGCACCGGGTTTCCTTTTCCCGACCAATTATTATGATGTTTCCCCTGAAGGCCCCCCCCTCGGTGCCCAAAGAGGGGGGTCATCCCGGAAAAATTTAAACCCCAAACTAGAAAATTTGGTTTTTAAAACAAAAAAAAAATTCCAACATTTTGAGTCAAATAATCAAAAGATTTGGGTCCGGGAACAAGAATTTTTCCCAAGGGGTACAAGGTTTCCCCTTTTTAAGAGAAGGAAGTTTTTATGTTTTCATGAATTCTCCCATGGTGGGCCCCAAAAGTTCAAACCCCCCCCAATTTTCAAACCCCCCTTAAAATGTTTAAACCCAAAATACATAAACGGGGAAAAGCGGCCCCTTAACCCCCGATTATACGCTCAGGGTTTGTGATCATGTCCCTCAGGGCATAAAGTTGAATTTTGGGGGATATCCAATATGAATAGATTTCTGCCCACGTGCACACACAGCCCCCGGGCTTCACGGAAACTCTTGTGACGAATTTAACTTTGGGAAATGGAACTACGAACTTGAAAAACTTCGATTACTTTCTGTAGAAGACAAGGTTTTCCCGTGTCCCAAAAAGTTGCAGCCCGGTTTAAAAATTTCCTTTCCATTGTCCTTTGGGAAAACCGTATTTGTATTTTCCAAACCTTTTTAAAAGCCCAAATTTTATCATAAAAATTTGGTTTTTTTTAACGTTTTATTATCATCGTTTGTTATAAAGGGACGTGTTTTTAAAGTTTTGTCCCGACTTATAATTTTTTACTGTCTTTCAAAATGTTGTTGTAAATTTTAAAACATTATTTCAGTTGTTTTAAGTTTAAATCTCCCGGTCATTTTTTGTTTTCCCATTTGATAAAGTGGTTCGTTTTTGGGGAACCAATATTGTCTTGAAACCCCCTGCGGGTTTCTCTCATGAGTAACGACAAAATTGGACTCTTCCTTTTATCCTCTTGTCGAATCCTCCAGTCTGAGTAGCCCCGCCCGATTGATTTTCTGGTCATGACTTTTTTGCCCCATTGATTTGGGTTTTGTCCCTGCCCACATTGGGTTTTAAATTTTTTTAGCGCTGCCCCACACGTTTTATCCTTGCGTCGGTGGTTTTAAAATTTGCGGACCCCCTTTAAAATTTTTTCGAACAGATTTCCCAAAAAATCATATACTCCTCCCGTTTCAAGTCATCACGCCCATTAAATAAAGAAACTTTTACCTAATAGGGAAAAAAAAATCCTATTGTAAAAAGTATATTTCCCCAATCACATATAATAAAATCCATTTTATTTTTATTAGTGACTCCGTCTTAAACCATACAAACCCAAAAAATCTTTGACGTATAGAGGGTATTCGAACGAGGCCCAATGTCCTGAAAAGAAGTTTTGATAAAAGTTTTAAAATCCGATGATTTTCCCTTTTTGTTTTCCTTTTTTTTTGGGGTATGGAATACACACCGTCGTGTATCTGGCTTATTTTTTGTTTGTTTCAGAATTATACAAATTGGTCATCTAAAATAGGATCGTATTTACGAAACTGAGGACTGTAACTTTGGTTAGGTCTTAAATTATTGGCGATGCGCTGAGCGCTTGGGTCTATATGGAACAAATATGTAATAAACAAATTAACCATATCGACACTATATTAATTCAAATATCAATTGGAATTTTTTCGTAACTACGTATGAAATTCAAAATGAACACTTGATGTCTCTGGTAGAATTACATAAATCAAAAATAAATAACTAAATAATAATAATACAGCTGCGAAAAATTGACGGAACAGAATAGTTAAGATACATTTGAGAGTAAAGCTGATGGTAGCAGTGTTGGTGATTATGCTACTGATTTTGTCGTTAATGAAGATGATGCTATTGTTAATGCTAATGTGTGGATTATAAATCATTTTCACTGGTACTGGTAACTGCGGCACGTTGACGTGTACAGCTGGCGGGCAAGTTTCTCTTCGACCTCGGCCCTTGGGTTTGAGAAAAATCACATGACCATAATTTTCAAACTCCTTATTTTCAGCCGGGACAGAAGAAAAAAAAAATATTTTGAGCCCCCTCTCCCCTCCTTGTTTCCTTTTTTACAAACTTATATGAAATATTATTTTCATAACATTGTGCATTTTAGCTACCAGCAAAAAAAAAAAAAAAAAAAAAAAGATTAAAAACGGCAGGGAATTTCTCCATAAATTTCTTCCAAATCACCTATATGAATTTTGAAGTCTTGCGTAGTCCCAGTATACAAGAAAAGAAGAAAAAAACACGCTATATAAGGAAGTATACAATCTTACATGAATCTGATATGCACATATATCCTATATAAAAGACACTATATTGAGTATACTCACTTGAGGTTCTGATTATTCACGACCATCATGTACTGGATGACCTCCCCCATCTTGTTCGGGTATCAGTCTCAAGACTTTCTGCAACTGAAATATAGCACACAACTCCAATATTAACTTCGTTTTGTCAATTCATTTTGTATATGATTTTATTTTAAAGGGACATTGATTCTGCCGTGACTTAACTGCAATTGTGATATGAT